>JARWCS010000002.1:452176-468664 GCA_034783895.1 Geukensia demissa
GACTTGGGTACGACAGCTGGGATAGGCGTTGCAGGGTGCGGGGATAGCTGTCGTTTCCGACAACTTGTGTCTAGTTAAAATATGCCACCCTCTTTTCCCTATTTTTAGAAATGGCAGCAATCTTGGTTGTTAAGGAGAGGGGGCAATGCTGAGCACAATTTTGGTAGAAGACCACTGAAGATCAATTCAACCAAAGTTTGGTTGCAACTGGCACAGTTGTTTCTGACAAGAAGATTTTGAGTGAAGTAGGGTTCTATGTTAAACTATGTTCTGCAGTGATGGGCCTTTTTTGTTAGTGGTCTGGGAGGTCAGACACAATTTTGATAGAAGACCAGCAAAGGAACATTCCACTAAAGTTGGGTTGCAATTGGCTAAGAATTTTTTTTAGTAATTTCTCTTATGGTCCTATGTTAAACTGAATTCAGCTGTGTCACCTATCTTGGTAAAATGAATTGTCTGCCAAACAAAATTTTGGTAGAGGAAAATCAAAGAACCATACCAGCAAAGTTTTGTCCAAATTGGCTGAGTGGTTATGAAAGAGAAAATTGTTTTGTAATTGTGGAAGGATGGAATAGAATACAGATACAAAATGATAACAAAAGCTTGCATGATCTTTGAGCCAAGTGAGCTAAAAAATTTGCCAATAGATTTTTGGTTGCTGAATCTTAAATTTTAGCAGCCAAAAATTGTTGTAAGAAAAATGTGTTTCATTTTAAAAAATAATTCACAATATCTCTACATAAACTTTTGGGCCTTTTGTGGCTTGTCTTGGGTTTTGGTTGCATGTCAGTTGTTTGGGGCCTTGAGGCAGCCTGTGGGTGTTTGTGCGCTTTGGAGTCAACATTATTTTGATACATAAGATCTTCCTTTGTATAGAACCATAATTACATGTTAGCTGTGTAGTGACTAAGTCCCAGCCCTTAAATCAGGTTATTTTTCATTAACATGAATAAGGTTATTTTTACGAAAGGCAGAAGTTTTAACAGTCTACCATTATAAATGATACTCATAATTTACAAAGTCAACCCTACCAACTTGTGCATTAATGCCCCAGAGGAACCCAGCACAGTAATGGAAGATGAATAAACAAATTAAAAGCTGGGACATTTACAGACAAGTGGATGAAGCAAACAAGTTTCATTTTTGCTGCTTGACATGACAGCAAACAAATATTATCATCAAGTGCAAAAGTGATCCTGAAATATTAAACTTTTCATTGTTGTTTTGTAAAACCACTGTCTCATATTAGGGGGTTGGGTTTGAGCACTCACGAACTGGTTGCCCCCCTCCCCACATACTTAATGTATCTGTAGTCCGGTGTTTGTCATTGTTTAAACAGTCATTTATTGTTATTTGTTCACCATTTTTTCAATAGATTAGGTTGATTGTCATATTTTATGAATAGTTTCACATTTTGTATTTTAGGGGGCCTTTAACAGCTTCTGTTATGGTATGAACTCCAGTTCATTATTGACTTGTAGAAGTTTTTGACAGTCATTTGGTGGATAACGTTTCATGGACAATCTTTCCAGATCTCCTATTTTTACAAGTTTAGATTTTGTCGTTGCCTCAGTGATAACTCATGGTGCCAGTTTGCCAAGTGCTAAATTATATCTTGTCTAATATATGTACATTAAGCCCTGAGTAATAGAAAAGGGACTGTTCTTTGGTAGGTGAATCACAATAAAGGAAATTTGAAGATATCCAACAAACACGACAATTATTTTTCAAGTGAAAACACATATCTTTCTAATATAAAATCCACCCTATTTAGGACCACCAACTGTTCGAACCTGTTCACCGCTGCCTTTCCAGTGTTGTCTGTAATGTTCAAACATACAGGTATGCATTTTTAGTTCTGTCATTTTTTTAATTCTATCGTATTATGTCTTTGTCCTATTATTCTCTTGATTGATTCTTTACTTGATTCCTCTAATGACACTAAGCCAAGTTATCAAGCTATATGTTATTCAAATTAATCAACATTTGTTAATCTTCCAGTCAATATGTAATAAATATTTTTTAGTTAATATTCTGTTCTCATTCTAAAGTGGGTCACTTCTACTTGTTTTATACTTACAACTGAAAAGTTTCATTAAACTTGGGTGACCAGTTGTTACTTTTTGATTTTGTGGAATGTTTACGACGTTTGTCACTCAAATGAGGACCAATAATGATGACCTCTACAAATGGTCGGAACATGCTGGATGTATGCCATTTCAGATCATTGGCTGCCACAACTGTAACAGAAAGCATAAATGTATCAGAACATGTTCAATGTTATGCTAGAGTTACACAAAAGAAAAATGTATTTGTTTGATTGATTGGGGTTTAACGCCACTTTAAACAATATTTCAGTCATATCGCAGCAGTCAGTTTTACTGGTGGAGGAAGCCGGAGTACCTGGAGAGAACCACCGACCTTGGGCAGGTAACTGAAAAAAAATGTAAAACAATGGCTTGATCATACCTGTCATCTGCTTCAACTTTGCAGAGAAATACAAATGTATTATCAATGGTCAGTACAAACTGGTTGTCTTATGTAACTACAGCACAAAGTGTAAATATAAAACAACTTGGTTGACACAAACTTGAAGATTTGCCACAAAAAAATGCAAAACTACAATACGAGATAACTTCTATACGACCGCTATTTGAACCAGACTCTCTCTAAAATATTATCATTCACCTGATTGGTCTTGTAGTTAAAAGTTCTAACAGGGTTTTTAATAAAATTGAAAATGGTTGTGTGAACAATTTTTCTAGCAGATTGGAATGCCAGAAATTTGAAAACCATCCAAATTGCTGCCCGCCAAACCTTTGTCTTGATTTACAAATTAGTTCAGAGAACTTGAAGCAGTTCAGAGAAGATCCCTATGAAAATTCCTGATACGGTCCTATGTCCGGTTAACTAAGTTGGACCTGGCAGCAACAAACAGTTATAAAATTAGATGTGACCATCAAATCAACATTTCTCTAAGTTAGTTGTGCTGGCCATATCTGTTAGCAAGTAGAAAATGTCAGACTTATTTCTACAAGGGAACAACTGTTCCACCAATGTTACAATTGGCTGAACATCAGAATTTCTAAGATAAATTTTATGTGAATTTCTTATATGTTCTTTTATACAACTAAATTCAGCTGGGCAAGGCTTGAAATTTGAATGTTTAACTGTCTCAACTGTTATAATTATGATCATCTAAGACTAACAATGTAAGATATACGGTAAAGAAAGGGTGTTACTGTGAACATTCACTGTGATAGGGGTACATCTTGGTGAAACTGCTGTAATTTTTTTCTGCTTATAGAGAGTAGCAGTGCCTGAACTAAATACAAAAGAATGTAGGCTGATATGTGTAAAGGAAAAAAACCTACCCTAGTTCCACCAAGAGAGTGGTACGACTATGACTGTGAATTATCATGGTAACACCTTTACTGTACTGTATACTTACCTTTAACTGTTACTTTATGTTCCCCTGTGCCAGGGTGAGTTATGAGATCAACCTGAATTGACACTTCACCAACTGGATCTTTATTGCCAAGTTCATCCTGTGATGTCTGAGTACTAACAAATGTTTTTATCAAAGTGTCTGTTGTCTGAGTATACAGAGACAAAGCATATCGTAGGGACTGTAATTCCTGACTCTTGTCTAAGAACGTTTTCTTCAGGCCTTGTCCACCTGCATGGAAAAACTGTTTGATTGTATCCAGTGCCATGTCCAATACTGCACACTGTTTAGGGCTCAAGTTTTTCTCTGCTTCTTTGGACATGTCCTACAAGTCGAAAAGAGATCACATTACCATAAGTTTGCCATATTTTTTCAACAGAGAATTCAAGTTAAATAAACCCTGTGTATTCTTCTTAACTTCTGATAGCATTCACACATTTAATTGATATTGTTTCTATATCAAGTTAAAATTGCAGTTGTGTGAAAATTGTTACAATGGTTGAAAATGACCAGAAAATTTCTATTTGTTAAAAGTCTTCTTTGTGACATTATTTCTAAATAACATTAAATTTTTGAGTCAAAATAAAAATTATTTTTATGTAAACAAATATATACAGTACTCCAAACTATAGGAAAAAAGAAACTTCCTTTCAAATGACTATGGAATCCAAAAATAAGTAAAATGCACTGAAATTTATTGCAAAATGTGTACAATGAGATACTCTCTTAAACTGTATACGTAAGTATTATCATATTCTATATATAATGGTTATCATAATGCACTACAAAAGCAAGCAGACATGCATAGAAAATATCCAAACAATAATCTTCATGCATAAATATAAATAAACAATGAGGGAATCACTCCTTAAATACTTTCACTTCAAAAGTCAAAGCAGCTCCAGATACAGAAAAAAGTCTACCAATTCCCTATAAGGTCTTCTGATCACAATTTTAAACAAAATGCACAATTTTTCAGTTTTGTCCTATATTCACTCAAATTTTGCCAAAGAAATGTAGGATGTATCCCTGCATGCTTGGATCCATTTTATATTTTTTACCAAGATATCTTTATTATTTAATTGGTTCTATAGGTAATTTTTTTTAAAGAATGCACGGAATATATTCCAAAAGCAAATATCACAAAAAATCCTAAAAAATCAGCAATTTTTATGTTTTTAAAATTGGCCTTTTTTGACACTATCATGCCATTATAAATGATAAAATCTTAAATTGTTAATACTTTACTGTAAATGTTTCATGTACATGAATTAAGTGGTCTTAATGCCTCCATTTTCTCATATTCCAATAAAAAAACTGTGGTGTGTTGGCCACCTCAATTTCCAACCAGCATGAAAAATAAAATTTTCAGACAACCATCCAAGGGTTTTTCATACAGAATATATTTAAATTAGCTTGGCAGTTTCAGACAAGACTAATTTGTACAAATTTTCCACTAGGTCCATATTTACTAAGTCTGACAATACTGAATTTCTGAACCTGGGAACAAAAAACACAGACACAACCTGACAATAGTTTCAGATGAAAAGAAATTTCAACAAATTTCCCATGAGGTCAGATGTTTAACTTTGTCATATATTTTCTAGAGGTTCATTTACAGCAACAGCTCAACAGCTAAAGCAAAAGAAATTTGAACAAATATTAATTTTAATCAAAGTCTGGCTAGGACACCCATCTTGAATTCCTGAACAACACAAAAACAAAACCAAACATTTTGTAGAGATTCACCAGTGAATCATTAATGAAACATAAATATATCAGCTAGGCAGTTTCTGACAACTAAAGTATACAGTTAAAGCCTGAGTTTAGAATAGATTTACCTGTCCATGACAGTTATGTTAATATTTGATCAGCAGAACAATAGGGCACCAGAACCAAGAAACATTCTTACCAAGTTTGATATTCACAAAAGCATATTAAATGTATTTGCCAATGGATAGACAATAGACCCTATGTAATGGAACAGAACAGATTTATTAGTCAGATGAGCGAACCATGAGAAAATGGATCTATATCACTTCCAAGGATATAAACCGAAGCTACTGCAACAGAATGACAATTGTTCACTTCTCATAACTGATTTCTGTTAAACAGATTAAACAATTTTTTATGAGATAGTCACTGTTAGAAAGGCAATTTTTACAGCTTTTATTGATGGTAAGACACAAAATGTCATCTACAGCAAAATAATTCAGCAATAATAAAAAAAACAACTTCTAATGAATAAAAATGTGCATAAGCTTCTACGTGTCTGTGTTAATCAGGAACAGTCAATCCTTGTGAACTATACATGAAGAAGATGATGAGCTACCACTAATCTATCCCCCAAAGAGTAGACCAGAAAAAAATCCACTGTTAAAGTAAAATAAAGTATTGAAAAAATGTTGATTTTAAGTATTTAAAATTAACCATTTTCAGTGTGCATACCCATGTTGATCAATAAAATCTGTTGATGGGATCTAAATTATTCTTTGTATCTAGAAAACCTACAGATCTGTGCAAACCTAAATAATCAATCAGGTAGCAATGTGCTTGAATATATCAGGATGTATAACGATTTGCTACAATAATTATCATATTACAAAAATATACTGGAAAAATTTTAAAAAATCAAAATTCTCAATTTTCGAAGTGAAATATTATTTTTCTCTGGCCTCCAGAATATCTTTGGGTATCTGAACAAATTTTAAAATATTTGGGTGGAATTTCAAAATTTGCCTTAACTTTGCTATTTTAAATCTTTGTACCTATGTATGATGCAGATATTTTATTTTACTAATCCCTAAGACTTTTAATACTAAGCATTTAATCTCGCTACCAGGAGGAGAAATGGTAACAAAATATATCTATAATGTGTGGAAATGTCACAAAAATCCCAATAAATTATGTCAAGCCCATGTTATAACATTAAACAACGATTTCTTTAACAGTACTTTTGTAAGCGAGAAGGTAATATTGATCACCTATAAATAGGTAATTGCACGGTTAAAGAGGATGCATTGTGTTCAAATAATTTTTGTTTTTTAAATGCTTTTTATGAAGAAACTTAGCAATGGCAAGGCTTGACTGTACATAATCTATAATTTGCCTGAAAAAAAAACTCAATAAATAACTGTGGAACCAATATTTTATATGCAAATCATCTGAAAATTAAATTAATAAACCAACATCAAACTAAAGAGAAAAGGGACTACAACAATGAGAAAACAGAAGACACGTTGACAACACAAGGTATCACCTGGATCATAGGCACATTCATGGGCATTTGGCTCACATGGTTGAGGAAAAGGCGGGAGACATCTTCAATCTTAGCCTGTGCCGTCCCAGGCAAGGGAATAAGCTGAAAGAGCATTTATTGACATAGAAAAAAATATTTGAAATGAGACTGGCATCCCAACTTAGCAATAGCTGCTTTAAAACCATTCTTCAAAGCAACCATTGCTGGTACTGCCTTACAAACACATGTTATATTTTTTATAATTCACAAGATATATATGACATTCTTTCAAGAACAAAATGCATAACTCATGCAAAGTATTTTGACTGATGGAATCACTCTGCATATACAGATTTAGATATATAAAATCATTCTTAAAATGAAAAGCAGGAAAGAGGATAATTAGGTCAAAGGGTATACACATTAAAACTTCTAAAAACTACAACCAACACTTGGAGAAAATGAACTGAAAATAAAAAAAATTCATCAAAAATAGACAATATCATGTTCCAGCCATCCATAAGCTGACAACGTAAAAAAGAAAGGTGGCATTCTAACTCCTTGACTTACACCACCAAAGATAAAACGTCTTGGTTTATCAAAACCACTTTTGGCTGCTAATGTTAAATACTGAAATATGAAACAACACAGTTATCGTTTCTTGTCAGCAAGCTGTTACAACCAGTGGTGTACATGGCAATGCAAACTATAAAGTTTTAGCAAAACCCACTTCATGCTTGCCCAATAAGCATATGATTATATGATGTCCGTTACCAATATTTAGTTTTTAAAACATCTCAAAAGGATATAATCTTCAAAGAAAGGTTTATTGATTCCTCATTTTGAGATGCTTTATTGCACAGTTGCTAATTTTGGAAAAATATAAATTAAAATAAAATATACCATTCCAAGAAGAATTGTCTTGCAAAGTTACACAATATGAATTCACATTACTTATTAGGGAAGTTTAACTCGACAATGAGCCTTCATAAATCTAAAACTCCAGAGGAGCTCCAGTTTAATCTTATAAAATTGGACAGAAAAATAACAGGCATTCACTGAGTTTTTTTTATCCAAAATACATTTTATATTGACAAATGTCAACTGCAATTCTTCTTATGCACATATCACCAAAAGCATGTGCAATGTGAATAAACCCCATTTCTTGATTAAATCTGTCATTTTTTTTAAAATAAACCTGACTAAAACTTTTATGAAAAATATTTCATTTGCTCTGTAAGAAACTACTGATCTGAAAAAGTCAAAATTATGTGACAGTGAATCATTTTACAATTATCTAGATAGCCCACTACACTAATATAAAAAGTTGATGTTTTTGATATGTTCTGTTAGTACAAGATTATAAAATAACAGATTTAAAAAGATATCTATTTGTATATATGAAGCAGGTTATCCATCATGATAAGTATACCGCAAGTTCTTTGTCCTTGTCTTCTTTGGTCTTCAAAATATACCATTTTTTATATGAATATAATAATTTTAAATATCTACTGTAAAATATCCCTGAAAATGTCTACTTTCATCAATCCATGGTTATTGGGGTCCTAATGATAGGTTTTATAAGTGGATAAAATCTTATTATATAATTTTGGCCCTAGGTCAAGGAACAATTTAAAACTGAGGTGCTTTACAAGCATGTTGACATGGGAAAGTTCCACAAATGAACATTCAGTTAAGTGTAGACACAGTATTTTCTTGGATGCAGTAATGTGCAGGACACAATAATGACTGTGTTGGACACAGTAATGTGCCGGACTACTGTCAGCGCAGGTCAGTTCAGAAAAAGAAAATAAAGAAAATGAATCGCAAACCAAGAAGTGTATCTTCTTTTAGATAGCTATTTCTTTTAATCATCTCTTGCTCTAATTGAAAATGCCCTTGCTGACTTTATTTCACCCCAAAATGTGGTACTGTAGACTCAAACATGTTTGCTATGGCATTTTCTGATTGTGACTTTCACCATTGTTTACACTAGAAGACGACTACATACCCAGATTTGGACAGTTCCACATTCACAAACAGGTAAAATTTAATTTGATAGAGCAGCGGCCAACAGAAGACAATTCAATTTAATACCAAAGTAAAGAAAAAAATGAAAATAAACACAGAGGTTAAAAACCTGTGTTTTGCGCCTTGCCAAAAGTTTTGGTCATTCTGGCACCCATTCTTCTAAAAGTGAAACTATAGAAAATAACACCCTTTTCAAATGGAATGTTCCAAAACATTTTGTTTTCGCTCTAAAACTAGAAGATTTAAATTTGTATGGGATTTTCCTAATCAAAAGTAAACAACTGATCTCCGCTCAAGGAAACCAATGTATTTTCAATCATCGAAGGTTATTAATGAATGACTATACAAGGTTATGAAAAAAGGATTTTTCTGCTTTCTGAACCAACTAGCGCCAACAGTAAGTAAAGAGCATGACACAGCAGTAATGTGGCTGCATCAGTGATCATTTTACACCCTTAATCTTCAAACTTGAGTTAGTTTTATGGGCAAAAATTTTGAAAAAAAACTCATCAAAATGAAAATTATTAATGTTATCCCTTAAACATAATATCGGCAAATATAAGGCCACCTAATTTTAATTTTTTGGTTCACCTGTCATATTTTTACAGGAAAAGATGATGTTAAGTAAGTAAATGTTGTTGGAACTTTTGGTCACAGTGCTGAAGTCACAAATCAATGGAAACAATGGAAACACCTTTGGTTTCAATATCAGTGAATTTCAATCCCTTTTTGACAAATATTTTCAAAATCAAGAGAAGTAACAACACTGAAGCAATAAAAATATTATAAATGCAGAATACATTTTTTTTTAAACATGGCTCCTCGTTTTCTAGATTTTATTGATTTGAAGATAAAATTCTGTAAAGTGCCAACCTCTAAATGGATTCATGCCTGAGAACCAGATTTATAATTTTATTTGGCTTAATAACATGTAAATACCAAACTCAAAATGTTCTTATTTTACAATTTCATCTTAACACATTATTCACAATAATAAAACAATGTATTAATTTTCAAACTTAAAACATAATTAGCATAAAAGCTTCATTATGATAAGACTTTTCTTTACCTCTCTTTTGTAACCAAAAGATATGTTAAAAGAGTTCTTATGTTGTTTATAAATGTTTGAAAGCCACTCCATGGCAGAACATTTTCATTTTTATTTGGAAGCTAACTGTTAAACCAACCTAACCTGAATAATTTAGATAAACAACAAAAGAATTTTTTTTGTGCGAGATTATTGTAATTACCTGTCGAGGGTCAGAGAGGGGAGGAAGCACAACAGTCTTCTCCATTGTATACACTACAATACGCCATAATTCCTGTAATAACAATCAAACAAGGTTATAAAACAAAACAAGATATATATAAGTGTAAAAGATTAATCAATTGACAAATCTGCCATCTAAATATTTCTCATCCTCACTACGAACCAATGATATTTAAGTTGTTAGTATTGGGCAAACAATTGACTACTGAAAGTATATGTTCACTTTTAAACCATTCTGGCACTGCTTACTTTTTAATGAACAGGAGGTTTTACAATGCTCAGCTTTTCAGTTTTTGATATTACCTCTTGACACGATAAACCCCAGAGAATATGCAATAATGATTATTATTATACAGTTGTAATTTTAATCCAATGAGAAAGAGCTATTTATGACATGTGACCTCCTAATATATTCCCGTATTGTACAACCGGAAGTTATAAAATTCCATATTGGACGTCCCGATAAACCCATATTTTTTTCGTATTGTATGTTTCAAAAAGGGGAGATAACTAATGTTGTCTGTGTGTCGTCTGTTTCAATAAGTTGACCTGTATAATAAATAGATTATTTTTAGTGTTACATTCAATACGAAAAATATTGTACTCGTCAGTATTGTATGCAACACTGTAAAATAAGCTAATATTGTTTTATTTTGTCTCAAGGTATCACTAAGGAAACAGATCCTATTTATCACAAAGATCAGAAATCAAAGTGAAAAAATAAAAACACAACAAACTGTGTTCAGGTTCATTCACATATTAGCAAGTATTCACAGCCTAGTTGTTGAAAAGTTTTATAAGGTGTCTGGGAATACGAGACAAATTCCATTGGTTGGCACACAATGATATACATAATTGTAATAGGTGTCCTACTTTTTACAGAAAATAAATAGAGAAAAAAATGTTTACAATAAAGTCCCATATCATACCTTCAGTAATCTTTTCAGCACCGTCTTTTCACACACTCTTGCATACAATTGTAAGCTACAGCAAAAGCAAAGCTATCATAAGTAACACAGACAAAACAATACGTTATCAAGTAATGTTAGTATATAAAATCCTTATAACCATCACAAATACAAGCTTAGTGGTTAAACCTATTGATAATGAAAATCAAAAGTCATAGCAAGATGCACAAAGATAAAAGCATGATTGAATTCAACTTGCAATTAGTGGATACAAAACTTACAAAATTGAGTTTCTTAGTATAATAATTAGTAACCCAGGTCTCCCTCATTATTTTGAGTTTCCCACAACCTTACAAAGTCTATTTAACCTATGTTACTGTGGTTACTATAAATAATTTATTAAAACTGAAGTACTATCATTCAAGAGATGACCAATAAAATTAAACAATTTTCACTTTAGTGTTTAGAATTTAATGTCTTGTGTTTAAAATCACAAATTTAAGAACAGAAAAACCATCAATGTTTTTGATAATAAATATAAGCTATCCATGAAGAAAAATAGTTTCAGAACACAGAATATAGATATTTTCTCAATATCAGTGACAAAATTATCCTGGTAAACACACCTGCCATCTAACAGATCCATAAGGGGTCTGAGCACCGTGTAACTTTCCTGTTGTATACTATTTCTCTGACTGGGCTGTGCCAGGGAGACCTGTCCTGCCCCCTTCACTTTAGCCAGTAAAGCACCTAACTCCTGCATACTCTGTTTTATTTGGGACTCTAAACTTTTGGCAAAGATTGTAGCTAACCCATCTAACACTGTATTCAATTTCTGCTGGAGTTCATTTAATATCTGAGCAGCTGACTCATCCAGCTGTAATATAAAACAATCAATCCTAAAACTGTCTTGAATATAGACAAAAAAAGTTTAAAATAAGCTGTATCACAAATAAATTGGTTTGTTTGTTGGATCTGGGTTGAACACCAATTTCAACAATATTTTGGTTGTATTGCGACAGTCAGTTTTACTGGTGGGGGAAGCTGAAGTACCTTGAGGGTACTATTGACCTTGGGGCAGATAACTGACAAACATTATCACATGACACAACCTTCTGCAAAATCGGTGATAGGATAGGAAAGTTTAAATCAACAACCTAGAACATTTGATCAACATGGGTCCCAAAATAAATTTAATTGAAAAAGTCTTTAAATGATTGATTGTTATTTAAACTCAAAAAAGATAATTTCAAAAACATTCTTGTCAAAAAGTTGGAAAAAATTATCATATATAAGACACAGAATTTTGGAATTTTTTTTTCATATACCTAGTTATATATTTTAATATTCCTGGGTTAATTTATGATCACTTAATATTTCATGATCTTATTTTCATTTTTTATTTGAAAAGTTAAGATTTCTGAGATTTTTTCCTGTGATATTTTCATGGAAGACAAATTTTGAAAATCACCACACCAAAAAAACCCATATTTATACAAACCTTTTCTCCTCCCATACTTTCAAATACTTTTTCAAGTTGCACTCGCAACTGCTGGATGTTATTCATTAAAGTGCATGCCTAAAAAAATAAAAATTTGACATAAATACTTTGATTATTTATAATTCTGGACAAATTGTATAAAGGCAGCAAATAGGGGAGTTGTTTACTACAGAAAATACATGTATGCTAAATTTCCAAATTCACCAAAGTCATCTTCATGACTCATCAAAAAAGATAGACACCATTAAATCTTCTTTAAACTGAACATTTGATTGCTATGAACAAAAGAATAAATAGCTTCAGTAAGTCACATGAATGATTATTGGGGGAAAATGTCAAGGTAGGTATGGATTTTATGACATTTTTAAATTAGAGTGATAATTGGCCAGAGGTCTTTTGTATTCACTTTTTGTTTTTTAGGCAATATAAAATATTTGCCAACCTTTTGTTCATTTAACATTTGGAAAAAATAATGGTCAGTGGAGACTTGAGAATCAGACATTTATCTTGGCCTTCCATCAAAGATTACAATAAAATTTGCCTAATGTTCAGATGATTATCATATATTTAGATTTTCTACTGGATAATGCAGAGAACAACAGACATTGGGGTTAATAATCTCAAGTAATATTTTAATAAAACATAATGGAAGGGAACATAAATAAATCACAGAAAAGATTGATTGAATGATAGAATGTTACATTACATCCAGTGACAAATACTTTATGCATATTCAGGATGAAATTGTATAAACATAGAAATAATAATGATGATGAATGAACCCTGCTTTGTACTAAACCGACACACTGAGTCTTTAACATGCTTCTGACTCTGGGCCTACCTTTGCTCTTTCTCTTCAATGCTGTGTGCTTAGAAAAGAAGCAGCAAATACCAGTCTTTGGTTTAACCGGGCTTGATATCGAACTCATGACTTTAAAATTGCTATAAGTAATCACCCACAATGAAAACAAAGTTAATTAACAAAGCATTTACAAAATCATTTTGTAAAAGATAAAATAGTATCATTCAACTTACATCTTTTTGTCTGTGTGTATACTTTTCAAAATCTCTTTTCACAATATCTGCATAGGCTAAAAGTACTTTATTTACAGTCTGAAAATAAAATCAAACATATTTTTACATATCATCTTGTGATCTCTTGATGCCATTATCTATTATCTTTATTAAATTGTCATGCTGATATGGAAGTGATACCATGATCAATAAGTAACATGTTGTTATTAATATTTATTGTGTAGTAACATAATTAACAATGTAACCAAAGTTGTACAGTTTTTTGTCATTTTCCACTAGATTAATGTAATGTTGATAGAGTAATATTAATAGCACTAATGATGAAAGGTTCTCTTATGCTTTGCCCTGTAAGATAAGGTGTTATTTTATGAATATTTTTGATATTTATCCCTCATGTAATATAATATTCTAATTGGAACAATATTCACCAACAACTCTCTAAAATGATGTGTAAATAAATTGATGTATAAAGTACTGTAAATTCAGAAATTATTGCAATGTCTTTATTATTGCGAATAATGCGACAGACTGCAAATCACAATAACTAGAACTCACATTTGAAATTTTGCTAGTTGTTTTCTATTACAGGATTAACTAAATTGCAATATTAAAACTTGCATTATCACCAGCATTGCAACTTTCGCAATAAATGCATGCAATAATTTCTAAATTTACAGTATTCTTATTTTCAAAATCAAACAATGGCATTAACTAGACTCTAATGTTCTGCCTAAATAGATGCATACCCCTGTAAAATAGGCATTAATATTGTAAGAGCTCACTAGGGATATCCCCCCTCCGGCTTCCCATTTGAGTATAATGGCAAAGTCCATGTCTTTCTATAACTAAGTCAAATATATGTAAAATATGAAACATTCTGACATGCAACTTTACTAGGAGGCACACATCTTCAGTGTATCTAGAAACATTCAACAAAGTTTTAGAGCTCTAGGTATGAAAATGAAAAGGTATGTGGTAAATATCAGAGAGACAGCACTCCAACCATGAGAAAAACAGAGGAATTTACAAATCTAGAGGTCTCCACAAGACCTTCAACAAGGGTGGAATACCACTCCGTGTGAAAAGCTCTAAATTGCCCCAAATACAAAATCATGTATCGTAAAATAATAATGCTCTTACCTGAATATTATCAAAAATGTACATGTCACAGAAAAATAAACACAAAGACAAACCTATGACCACAATTCCAGACTTGGGACAGGCACATGAGGTATCCATTTGTCAATTTGAAGTTAAATTCTAATGCGATACTTTTGTAAAACCTTATTTGATTGGCCTACATTCTACTAAAATTCACAATCATCTGCCGTAATTAAAATAATTTCAAGTGATATCTTGCTGTTTCCGTGATTTATCAGGGGAAACACCAAAATTTCACGGAATTCTTTTTTACCAGTTTTTGTAATAAAGGTATTGAATTACAAAGGCATTAGTATGGAGATAACTGTATTGTTTTTTTAAGGTTTTCTGGAGTAAATCTTGATTTCACTACTAGTCACAAGGTAAACTCAATTTATGATTGTAAAACCCACAATTTACATCTTCAAATCTTATAATTCAGATGACAAAATAAAGTATCAATTACGGATAACTTACATTAGCAAATCTTTGCATGTATATTTTGACTATATCTGGATCGGGACATTCTAACTTTTTGATGACATCTGAACACTGATTTAACTGAGTGAAGACATCTACTACTGATGATGAAAACAATGCATGCTCAGCACTCTTTTGGAACTGTAATCAAATCAGAATTTGAAATATCAGCAGTTATATTTAATGTCTGAATTTGCAATTTTCTTTAAAAAAAAAAAAAAAGTCAATTTTTCAAAGTTCTAAATTTGCTAAAAATTACCATCTTTATGTTAATATTCACAAAATTAAGACTTTTATTGACATTGATTTGTGAATAAAAAATTTTGATATCTTTCTGTGATAAAGATTTTCCATTGTTACTTATAAAAGTTTAATATCCCACAACTGTATGATAATATGTTTTACAGGTGTAGTTTTAAATGTGTGTTCACTAAAAATATATTTCATACAAAAAATATACTTTTGATGAAAAAAAAGATAAAAAAAAAAAAACATTTTTCAACACAGAATCTTTTGAAAGTGTAGATACACTGAAAAATACCTTAAGATCATTACAACAATTACAACCTTAAATTGACAGTTTGGTAATTTTACCATTGATCTTGTTGCCTGGTATTTCCAGTACTAGGCCCAGTGGAGCCCTCAATGATGATACTGGAAAATATCAGGCAAGTAGTCATGTGACGTTGATATCATTATTGATGTGAAGAATAATGGAGGTTTTACAGGTCTCGATTGAAATTATGATCTTTATCACATTTCCCGTTGTTGGGCTCATTGAGATACTGATGATAATTCCAGTCTCTACCTGCAAAATGTCTGTTATTCTAAATTTACCATTTAACTAAATAAAATACATACGTCATCTTTTTTATCCCTCTCATATGCACTATGTAAGTACTCCATGGATACATCATCATTCTCGTTTAACCATTGTAACACGAAAGGAACAAACCACCTATTTAAAACAGTTAACTACATCGATTATTTGTTTTCAGTAATTTAATGCATCAGAATTGAGTGGTACATTGAGAAGGTAATTTCACTAAAATTCAGACGTCAACATTCAACATAACAGTGCCAGGTCCTTTACCATTCTAAATTTTATTTTTAATGTTCTCAATAGTGTAATTTGCCATCAACTAATTCATATTAAATGATTGTGAGAAAAAAGTTTTCGTCAATCTGCATGTCAACATATCTGCATTCTCAGTATAATTAATGACAAATCAAGAAATTATATTGGTCAAACCCTGGTATAGGTCTTTGAACTAAGGCAAACCATTTATTGTTAACTTGGAAATATATGAGTATATTTTGTATTGATTGATTGATTGAATGTTGCTTAACGTCCAGTGGCAAGTATTTCATGCATATCAGGGATGTGATTGGAAGTTGAAAGGACAAGAGGAAAATTTTGGCCGGGGGTGCTGGGGG
>JARWCS010000002.1:492304-511641 GCA_034783895.1 Geukensia demissa
TAAAACTGACCGCCGCGATATGACTGAAATATTGTTGAAAGTGGCGTTAAACCCCAATCAAACAAACAAACAAATAAATTTTAATATATGAAACATGTCTGGTAAATATCCATAACAAATAAGATCACTTCAAACAAACGACCAATCAGAATGTGCATTTCAGATATCCTGTTCAAGTTCCCTTGAATTGTCAATAAAGAGTCAAATTAATGTCATACTGAAAATGTTTGGTCTGACATGAAAATGAATTTTACTTGTTGGCCATCACTTCTTTCTTCTTAGGCATATCATATTTTGTATCACCATGAGATGATCTGTCATAATGCTAAAATCTATATTTGACTGCTTCACTTGATCCAAAGTCAAAATTGTAGGTCCTTTACCATCTGGGGCACAACTTTTTAATTTGATGTAGGCTTTCCATTGTTTGTGTGTGGTTGAGTTTCCAACAGACTTAGTGACTTCAGTCAGCATACAAATATATGGGTGACGAGAAATCCTTTGTAAGTTTAACTTCCAACTTTTACGGGTAACCTCATTATCCTCCCTCAGTTAGATAGAGCAATAAGAACATGATATGTGGAGTGGACAGAGTACTCCTAGCATTGATATAATGTCGTAATTTACACTCTGACAAGAATCATAGCATAGAAATCAAGTGTAATGCCATTATTTTTAACTTTTCATGCATCTTATCAGGCCATTGCAAGTGTCCTAGCATACATGTAAAAATACAAGTGGAATCTTAGAAATTACTGTCATCAAAGCAACATAGCAAAAACAGTGGTAGTTTTGAAGGAATGAAGATGTGAAACTTTGGTCATCATGTCCAATAATTTGATAAAATTTAACTAATTAAAGGTTAATAACTATGGGCACACACTAGGAGAAACCTTGATGAAACTATGAACAGTCTGATTATTTATTGAATTAGAACATAAATTTTTTGTTGTTATTGGTTTTCCATTAGATAGATACAATGTATCATTCTGGGAGACATAACTTTTACTTCAGTAAAATTTAATTAGTACTCAATATGATAATAGCACTATCTAATTAGCAGAATTATTTCACTGGATGGCATCTAGGACTGGATAACTTCATTGATCTTAAAATCGGATTTTAATATAATGGTTGCTAACTTTTCACAAGCTAGTGATATCGATGTTGATTGTTCACAATAGTGTTACTTTTATCGTCAATTACACAATAGAAATCAATTTTTGCTGCTTCTAATTACATATTGCATTCTGTGGTTTCATTTTAAATCTTTAATCACAATGCACAGTCCAGATTTTTATGTGTTTATTATTGTGTAAGATCTATATGAATGCTTGACGTGTTATTGACCAAAGCAATCTAAAATAAAATCAAATTTTAAAACACGTACTTCTCATGAAGATTTAAAGTTTTAATCCAGCTGATAGTATTTTTGAATTATGAGGTAAATGCTGTAATTGGATAGTTTAATTGTACTTGTAGGATATTTTTCCAATTCAGTTACTGCATTGATCTCTGATGAAATAAAATTTTAATAATATTTATGAAATAATGATCTATAACTGTCTGAAGGCCAGATATTTCAACAATTAAATGCGGTAATATAGAATATTTTTGCACTGACCTGATAAAGATAAATCAGTAAATATCAGACATTTATAAAAACTGTGAGTTCTACATTAATAGAATGATAACAATTCAATGAATATCCTTCTTCTGTAATTAATATTTTTAAAATTGATTAAAGCCTCAACGTAAACTTCGGTAAAAGTAGCTATGAGAGTAAATGACCAGTTTAGAATAGGTAAATGAGAGGTTCAAAATTCACATTCCAAAAAAAAAAATTACAAGACCTGCTCGAAATAAAAAAGAAGTTCAGACCCTGTTAACTGCTGTACAAGACACTTTAAGGATCACGTGATCAGAAAGTGTAAATGCCCTCTGTCTGTACAAGACCGTGTTAGGATCAGGTGATCAGACAATGTAAACACCCTCTGTCTGTACAAGACAGTGTTTGGATCAAGTGATCAGAAAGTGTAAACACTCTTTGTCTGTACCAGACAGTGTTAGGATCAGGTGATCAGAAAGTGTAAACACCCTCTGTATGTACAAGACAGTGTTAGGATCAAGTGATCAGAAAGTGTAAATACCCTCTGTCTGTACTAGACAATGTTAGGATCAGGTGATCAGATAGTGTAAACACCCTCTGTCTGTACAATACAGTGTTAGGATCAGGTGATCAGAAAGTGTAGACACCCTCTGTCTGTACAAGATAGTGTTAGGATCAGGTGATCAGAAAGTGTAGAAACCCTCTGTCTGTACAAGACAGTGTTAGGATCAGGTGATCAGAAAGTGTAAACATCCTCTGTCTGTACAAGACAGCTAGTGTTAGGATCAGGTGATCAGAAAGTGTCTGTACAAGACAGTGTTAGGATCAGGTGATCAGAAAGTGTCTGTACAAGACAGTGTTAGGATCAGGTGATCAGAAAATGTAGACACCCTCTGTCTGTACAAGAATATTCAATTTGATTTTAATACATCTTTGGTTTTCTATGATTAATGAACCCCTTGAATTCAATATTTAGAATAATATTTAAGAATATCCTGATGTTAAATTTTAGAAATTCTGAAATATTTTAGAACTTGAATAAAGAAGTATGTCTTTAAAATGAAATAATAGATGTCCTGAAATAAAAATAAGTATGTCATATTTATATTATTTATAAAGCTGGTCAAATATTTTAGGACTTTCTTAGATATCTTAAAAGGTTATTTGGTTAGTCTTTCACATTATTTTATGTACACAGGTTTAATTGGTTTGGGCAATCTCAGAGCTCATCACAAGAAGTGGGATTCTACCCTTGTTAAATGCCTTATGATGACTTTAAGATTCCACAATTTTCTCTGTTTCCATGGAGATGACCTATGGTCAACTTGACATTTACCACCATATCTTCCCTTTTGTAGAAGAACTAATGTAAGTCTGGAAGATAAATTGTAGAGGTTCTTAATTACCTTTAATTGAAAAATATTGGAGATTAATACAAAAGTCTTTTATTCCAATTTTTATTTAAATCATGAATGCTTTCTGGAATAGTTAAATAATATGTTTGATTTCTATTTTAGCTGATGAAGAGGGAAATGTCGTTATAACCAAGAAAAATGAACTGGTTGATCGCAATTGTGAATGTTGTTCTAGAACAAAGATGTTTGTCTGTTGGCTTAAGTTCCAGAATTACATCAACATATTTGTCAGCGACCCACTTTTTGACCTGTTCATTACATTGTGTATTGTGTTTAATACACTCTTTATGATGCTGGAACATCATGGACAACCCGATGAATTAACTCAAACTTTAATAGTTTCAAATTATGTAAGTCAAAATTGTAGAGCTTTGGAATTTTTGTACATTTGTAGTAGCACTCTCAATTTTAAAGAATGAGGGTGGGGGTGAGGGTTTGGGACAGCAAAAAAAGGGTTCTCCTAAAGACAGTTTTGAAAGTAGAATAGGGCATGGGAAAGGAAAGAATGTGAAAGAGATAGATCTGATTTAACTTACATGGGGACATATTAAAAAAATTAGATTTGTTTATGGGGGAGAGAAAAATAGGGAGAGTTTAATCCTGTCTTACACCTCATTTAAATGACTTAATAGACTGGATAAAAACCAGATACTGTTAAAAAAAACATATTTTAGCTTTTCATTTTTACTAGATGTTAATTTTTTCTTTCGTTATTAAATAAATTGATAAATAGTAATTTCTGTCAACATATACTATTGTGTATTTCAGATCTTTACGTCAGTATTCATTATGGAAGCCGTCTTGAAGATTATGTCATGGAGCAGGTTTTATTTCAAATCTGGGTGGAATTTGTTTGATTTCTTTATTGTCATCGCCAGTATTGTAGACTTAGGAGTACAAGATATAGATGGCTTGTCAGTATTCAGAACATTTAGATTGGTAAGTATTATAGACTTAGGAGTACAAGATATAGATGGCTTAATTGTCAGTATTCAGAACATTCAGATTGGTAACTGATTGTGCAAAACAAGAAGAAAATCTCATATTTCTGTCCTATGATGAGACTTGTCTCTGTCATAGAACAATATTAATTTTGCCTAAAAGAGCCTGATATTTTTTTGTCTTGTATGTTTGGTGGTGTTTAACTCTCTTTCTCATATTTAATACCATTTAAACACAAAAACCTCAATGAATACCATTGTTGCTAATGTGCAGCGTAAAAGGAACTGTTGTGTGGTCGTGAATGGAATGTTTGACTTAATTGAAATGACCTAAGGAATGCAAAATCACTATTTCGGATTATAATGGGCTTAAGCAAATATCTTTTAAGAAAGTAAATCATATATTTTTAGACAGGGTGACAGAATGTCAAAAAAATAAAATGAATGGATAAATATGTGTAGCTTATCAGTCATGCAATGAATTCTACTTGTCTAACATTGTTTTCTCTAAGAAATTGTGTCTAAGAACAATAAAAAATTTTCGGCGTTGTTTGATTTTTTTTTTCTCTTACAAGTGGTTTGGTTGAAAACCATTGTCCTCATGACGCAACATCACATGAACAGCTGGTTTTAAACAGTGAATGGTTATCCTACCAAAGGGTTAGGTGAGAAAAAAAGAACTATAAAAATCTTGATTGCCTTGTCCTAGAGAAATATAGAATTGATAACCAATTTATCAACACTGGTTTGATATCTTGATATAGAATAGTACATTAACTTTATTGAAAATTTTAATTTCAGTTAAGAGTGCTGAAGCTGGCTCAGTCATGGCGTACAATGAGATTACTACTACAGATCATTCTAAACACTCTTGGATCACTAGGACCTTTGACCCTAATTTTGATTATTGTCATCTATATCTTTGCTGTCATTGGATTACAGTTGTTCAGTAAAAGTTACACTAGTAGTGTGTTTGGTGAGGATATACCAAGGTCAGTATACATACACATTTGTAAATTATTTTTTTATTTGGTTTTATACGGTAAGGGGGACTTTTGAAATCGTAGCAGAATATGGATCTGCTCAATATCCAAATTTTTTTTCTAAGATACTGTACAAGCTATATTGTCTTTAATGTTTCACTGTTTAGACATTTTTATGATAAGGCAGTGTAATTTGATGCTACCTTAACCTTGGGATCTCAATTTTGTGTAATTTAATACATGTTTGGTTGCTGAGCTTGACATACCAAGATTCTAATAGTCAAATAATATTCACTGTGCAATCAGAAAAGTGTATATGTAAATGTGCAGAGATTGTGACCTTACAGACGAGTATTGACTGTTTTAGGTGGAATTTTAATGATTTTTTCCATGCCATGATGATGGTGTTCCGAGTTCTGTGTGGAGAGTGGATAGAACCATTATGGGATTGTATGAGAGCTGAAGGAGAACTGTGTATGGTTGTCTTCCTACCTACACTTGTACTAGGCAATTTTATTGTAAGTGAAGGTCATAAGGCGATGAATGAGTCATATTTCATGACTTTTTCATATAATAATTTTGAATGGAACATTGCCTCAGATATTATCATCGAATTTTAAGGCTTTAAGAATATGAAATAAAAACAAAATGACTTGTATACATCATGGTCAGCTCACTGAATAGAAATTCAAAGACACATCAAGTTTTTACATGTGTGTTGCCTATTCTGTATGTAAAGGTAAATCATACTACATTGGGATATTTCATCATTATGTTATCCATAAATTTTTCAGGTCCTGAATCTCTTCCTTGCCTTGCTTATCAATGCCTTTGCAAGTGATAACTTGAAAAACACTGACAAAGAAGAAGATAACAAATTGTCTTTAGCTTTCAAGAGAATAAAAGAACTGTGCTGCTGTTGTTTAGTGAAGAAGGGTAGGACTGTAGGACCTAACGAGTCAGAATTTGAGGAAGGTATGGAACTCTCTGATATTGAGAGTATTAATGGCAATGGTAAGCACACCTGCATAATAGCTCTCACTAACCCTGTAAACTGGTGGTTGTTTGTTTCTCAAGCAGAATAAGTTATCTACCTTGGATATGGCATGTCTTTCAATAGAACTTTTTTATATCTTATAAATATTTTACTATGAACTAGAATATGGAAGACCAAAAGAAGTACAGTTTAAATAACAATGGAATATTTTCTTGACAACAACTGCATTTTCTTAAATTGCTGGAGAAACAAATAACTTATTGTGTGAGTTTTATTAGCCTTCTCACTTAAATTATTTGAAATTCACAGTGAAGTTTATGGAATGTAAGGAAGTCTTACTAGTTAAAAGAAAGTAAACAATAAATTAAAGGACCTTATATAATTTTGGGGGAGTTTGTTTTATTGGTAATTTAAAAGTAAAGTGCAAGTATAAAATATTAACATCATAAAGAGTTTAAATAAGAGAATAATTATGGTGTAAAAACCGAGTTGTTTAATTGTTGAATTATAAATGATCAGTTATAGATTTTCTGACAAGCATTGTATACTTAACAGTAATAACTCGGTAATTTAAAACATGAGGAATAATGCCATTTTTAACGAGTACATATATTTTTTTACAACCAGTCTAAACCCTGTAAATGTTGAAAACTGACTGAGTCACATAATTGATATGTTATTTTTAGTTTTATTTCAAATAACTGATATCAAGTGAATCGCTGAAAGCTGTTCTTTATATTTAGAACTTTTGTAAGAGTAATTCAATGGTAAATTTGCATTTTAAAAGTTTGCAGGTCATATTTTTGCCAAAAACTAAACGAAATTTAATGGCATTTCGCATAAATGAGAAAAATGGGTTTAATGTACAGAAAACTTACCCCCCTTACCGGTTTCTCAAATTTAAATATCAATATTTTCACTGGTATTTATAGAAATGGTTTAAAGAATTTTGTGTGAAAACACATGACATAAAAAGTATAATGTGCATGTTTTAATAATCTTTGAAAGTTGTTTTATAATTGTTGAAACAGTACACTTTTATATAGTGTAGTTACTAATAATGTAGTGTTTTTGGTAGTGTGATGCCACCAGTTTACAAATGCCCGACTATCTTACTTTAACCAGTTTTGACCTATCTGTTTAGTTGAACTAATACGCAGACTGTCATGGTGATTATATTTGGAGGTTTACTGTGAGTAAACCTATTGTTGAAATACATTGTTTTGGGTATAATGTTAAGTTTTTCGACTTTGTAAATTTGCTTCATTTTGTTGGTGCAGTTAACCTATGGTCTCCGGTAACAAGATATGATGAAATTTTTATTTTTTGTGGTTTTATAACAGATAAAAGTTGAAATTTTAAGAATAAAGTTGAATTATACTCTAAGTATAACACTGAAGCGGGATATTTATCCATGCCATTTTGGAACGTATTTTTTCAATGTCAAAAATTTAACATAGAGGGGTAATGGGAAATTTTTTTGTGCTGAAGAAAACTAAAATTTTAATTGCACGATAAGTTGCGGCAAAAAATTAGAATTCCAACGATATATAACATGACATACTTCATAGCAGAAGCTTTGATATATTTTGACTTAAGTTATGACAGATTTCGTTTGGTGTACATTAGTAGTTCTGCTGTTTGATAAAGCATGTTAAAAATTTGCAGTGAGTATTCCTTCACATATTTTTCACATTTTGAAAACAAACACCTTATGAATAAAAGTAAATTAACTGTATTGCTAGTGGACCAAGTATTTTTTGTCAAGTTGATGTTTCAGATTTAGATTTTGTTTTTAGGCCAATGTTTTAGTCTTAAGCTTAGCTTGTAAAAGTGTTATGAGACAAAAATGCCTCTTTGTTATTTTCCATCAAAATCTGTCTTCAAATTTTTACTATTTTTACAGACAAGTTTTAAGAGCTTCATATTGTCTTTATTTTTTACTTAAATGTGTACATCCATAACTTCAATGCTAGAAAACATAATGGACTAACTCACAAAACTTCACTGTAACATTGCCAACCTTCTCGTTTCAACTATTCAGTATCTTCATTATCTTTCATTTGTTGAGGTCAGTATCAAATATTCATTCAAATTATGTTTATTGTTGTTGTTGACCAGATATGAATAGCTAATAACAGTGCTGCCATGTTCCAGTATAATCTTCACTTCTACCAGCTCTTAGTGCTTGGCTTTTGTATGCACAGTATTTTATTCATAAAATATTAAGAAAAAAAACAGTTATTGATGTAGTACCAGTTTGGTATTGATCATGTTGATAATTTTAATTTCCTTACAAATGCAAGAGATCTTAGTGTAAAGTTTTTGTAGATTGATTTTAAAGACCATTCAAAGTTTTTTTCTATATAGTTTATGAATTATGCAAATATATCCTGTTTGATGTTAATCTTTACCCTTTTACGGAAACACTCTGACAGAATAATTGATATTTCCATTCTGTTTTAAATAATTTTTATTATATTTGCTCACTCTAACTATGTAAGTCAATAAATTACAGCATCATGTCAATGACTGGTTTATATCCTATTTATATTGTACAGAGAAGACAAGTGATAAAAATGACAACTCTAAGACAACACTAGACAAAAGTACAGACAAAGCTGGGGAAAGAATTAAATTACCACCTATACATTCTAATGGAGCTGTACAAAACAAAGATGATAAGGTTTGCCACATGTTTTAAGTAAAAGGTGTCTAAGAAATATATTTGATTCTCATTATATGTATATCCAAGTGAAAGGAACTGTAAAAATAACTTTTAACAGAAGTTCGAGTAAAAAAAAGTTAATAATATTAGGAATTATGATAAAAGAGGAATTAAACCATTCCCAGTATATGAGATCACTATGCAAAGTATGAGAGCAAGGCAGTAGATGCCATTCAATGACCAAAATTTGTTAGTTTATCAGATTACATAATGAAAATCACATTTTCTATTCCATAACAATAACAAACAATGTTAACTAAAACAGGTATTAACTCATCCAGTCTCGTAAAAATTTCTTCATACTTTTTATATCAATATTCAAAATTTGTTTAGAATTTTGCTGTAACACTATTTTCCTACATGACAAAATCTGTTAATTTACAAACACAATCTTTAATTATTGAAACATCAATGGCATCATGTGTATTGTTTATAACAATAATTAATACAATTAAACATTATAGGATAACTTATTTTCACTTTGACATTATTGGTTTATTCTAATGTTAATTGAAATGTCTGCTTGCAAAAACGCATTTTGACGCATTCGAAATTTTCTATCCTTGAATTTCTTTGTAAACTGCATAAAATTGCAACAATTTTCTATCATCCGATTATAGAATAAACTGTATTATAAAATAATCACTAAGAAAAAAGAGCAGGATCAAGGCAGTCTCTAGGTTTAACATTAGGGGTACTAAATACTTTGTATCAGGCAATTTTGAGAAAATATGGTGAATGTTTTCTATGGTCACTTTTAAAATACTTTGAAAGATATGCACTAAATATAAGAATTCTTAAAATTAACTCGCAAAATTTTTTAAAATTTGCTCTTGTTCATCATGATACATACATTTCTTTGTCCTCTTTTTAAAACTTTAATTTTTTGACACTGTTTCAGGTTTCCATTTTATTTGATCACTTGATGTTACTTAATTATGAGAACAAATTTTAAATATACTATCATCAAACAATGTGTTTATTTAAATCAGGACACAAAGAAAAAAGATATTGATGAAGCTTTCAAAACAAAACGTGAAACATTTGCTAGTTTTACTGAGGCCAAAATAGCCAGAGCAAATAAAGAGGAAAAGAAAGACAAAGAGACAAACAAGGATGGTAAAGACTCCAAGTCTGACAATGAAGATGACCTTGAACTTGGGGAAGAAGCATCAACACATTCCAAAAAGAAAGAAGAGAAAAAGGAAATTGTAGTTGAAGACTGTTTTCCTTTGTGGTTGTCTAAACGGTAGGTGTCAGATGACTGGTAAATATTTCTCTTGAACACAAAAACACAGAAATTCTTATAGGCTTCATTCGAAATTAGTTAAGAGATTTCTTTTGAAACAAAACACAATTAAGCAAAAAAAAAAAAAAAAAAAAAACAGTAAATATAGTTCTGAAATAAAAATTTTTAAGATAAAATTTTTTAAAATACTTTCAGACAAGTAAATAAAAATAGTAGTCACCATGACAAAACAGCCTAGTAGAAATTGGAGTGCATTCTTTGTAATTGAAATTTAAAAGCATTTTTAAATTATGTTTTCAAAAAAAAATGAATGAAATATTTAAATGGATATAACAAAATTTTATGCAGAGAAATAACACTTTTTATATAAATATTTGCAAATTTGAGGGGAAAAAAATATACTAGAATTTCCTGTCTTATACATATACAAAGAGTGTTAATATAACAATTTTAATTTGAACTTTTGGTGATTTGATATAATATAATTAAATACTCTGACTTCCCTAAAGTCATTTGACCTAAACAACTGATAATTGATAAATTTACCCAGACTTCCATTTATGTTTTTCCTTCAATTAAAAATCCGTTCTGAATTATAATACTGTGTTATGTTGTTTACGTTTCTGTAGACTTGAAAGGAGGTAAGATTCTTTTTTTGGTGTGTTTAGAAAATTAAAATCATCAGTTATATGTAATCATATGTATTGCCAATGTTGACAATGTTATTGCCTAACTTTTGGATGGATACATTATTATAGTGGTTCCAAAACAGTTTTAGGATTTATCATTAACTGCTAGTCTAACTGATATTATACCACTATATACAATTTCTTATAGTAATAAACATATTTGAATTAATGGGAGTTATCAGTTTTTCTTTGAGAGTGGATGAGGAAACACTAAATTTTAATATGAACTGTCTGAACTTGATGCAGGCTTGATGAAAAAGACTCATAAAACTGCAGTGGGGATAGTAGACTAAATCTTGAAATTCTCTTTCCTTGGTGAAATAAGGAAATATTTTTTCTCTCAAAAGTTATGCTTTCATCATCTCGGGAAACATTACTTTTAAAAGGTATACAATTTTCACCCGTTTCACTAATAAAAGGGAAATGTAAAATATTCAATTTTTATCCATAAATAGAGGGAGAATTGAAAGTTGCCATCAACATATACCATATATATGATTACTTTTGGTATTTTTGATTAAAAAAAAAATAATGAATTGAAATAAAAAATATTGAAAGAGAAAAGTTAGTTTTTGTGTAGGACTGTAAGGTTTTATATTTTGTTTTCACTACTAAGTAAATTTGCATGTAGAAATCACTGCTTTATTAATTTTTAAATGATAACATTCATAATTACACTATTTTTGTTTAAAACACGAGCAGTACAGTAAATTTTTCACCTTTTTATTTTAATTTTTGATTTTATATATATCTGTTGTATGAGCAATCTATTATCATGTGGTCATATTTAATGCTTATGAAATCATTTTATTAACACAATGGTAACAAAATTAAACAACAAAAAAAACATCAAAAATTAATATTTTTATAGTTTATTACCAAAGATTAATCAGCAAATAAAACCAAAAGTGTTTTATTTGAACTTGAAAAGTCACATCCCTTGAAGATGCGTCATCAAAGATGTTGTCAAGGAAGCATAATCTTAATTTGACTTTGTTATGAAACTTTAGATTTTACACCACATCTTAAACAGTCAGAAAGTTAAAAATGAATAAAACACACACATGGTGCACATAATGTAATTATATACAATCTATGGATCATCCTGGAGCTATTATAAATATGTGTTGGCACAAAAAAAAGATCACTTAATAACCATGCACATTAAGCCTATAGAATGGACTACAACATGAAATTTGGACCTTTACAAAAACTTTCCTTGTGTCAATAAAAATGTGTTGGAAAGTTAAAATTGCTGATTTTTTAGAGAAGCTGAATGTATTTTTGTTTGAATAAACTTGTGTGTCGTGATTTTTTGTTTGAATAAGTATTTGTGTTGCATATTTTTGTCAAGACGAACAGAAAAATACTGTTCTAAAATAACTTCAGTCAGACCATCATGTGACAACTTAGATGTACACCCTTCGTTCTGTATCCTCTCCTCAAATACGTGTACATCATATATCATAACTAAATCTGTTATCCGTGACATCATACTCAAAACTATGTCCATAGATATTTGCCAGACTCAGATCTGTGTCCTCTGATGTACTCAAATCTAAATGTCCACTTAATATTTGCCAGACCGACATATTGTTGTTTAAAAGTCTCCCAATATTAATCCTTTATCTTTTCAATTTAAAAAAAACCTCCTGTAAGATTATAGCCAACCAAGAAACAGCATTCCTTCAAAATTGATTGATAAATTTTGGAAATTTAAGACAGGAGTTCCTTTGATTTTCTACTAACTGAGACTTATCCTATATATTTTTAGTCTGCGTCCACTGACATAATGGGAGAGGATGTACTGCAAGATTTTTTTTTCTATAAGTGACTTCTTTGAAAATTTTGCGGTCTCCATGACATTTAACCCACATTTTTTCAATTAAAAAAATCACAATTTTCCATGCTGTGAGATTATTGCTAAACCAGAAACAACATTACATTAACATTGATAAAGAATTTTTGGTATTTACAAACAGATGGACAATGCGCAACATTGCGGACATTCCTTTCAAAATTTTGAAGTCTCACTGACACCCCGTGTCTTTAATTTAGTGACAGGAAATGCACTTAAAGATTTGCTTGCTGTTCTTTCAAAGTCATTACTTTGAAAATTTTGTAGACTCCTTGCAAGACACTTACCCATATCATTTCATTTTATAACTAAAGCACAATTGTCAAACCTGTGAGATTATGGCTGACAAACAAGCATAACTTCGTCATTCTAAGGTTTTGGAAATCTACATGTAGAATAACAGACAAAGGGACATTGCAGATTAGATGTTGGTGGACCAACAGAATTTAGATGGTTCAGTCCAGTATTATGGTTCACATAAGGTTTAATTTATCTCCTAATAAAATTTTCTGAAGTTTTACATCAATAATGTACAGACTTTAATACTTCCAAATAGTGATATGTTATGTATAAACAGAATACATATGTATGATATAACATTGCTTTATCACTTAAGATTTGAAAAAAATTCTCTGTTTTCCTAATGGATGGAGTATGGTCCCTCTAACACTTACCATATATATTTACTTTTATTAAATTTATATGAATAAAATAAATGCTTCGTATCCTATTTTTTATTAAACTGGTTGGGAGTTCCTGATGCTGTGATTTGTGTAGTGAATGTAGCATTCGGTAACTCAACAGTTTTGACTTCTGAGCAATATTTTTGTAAACTTTTCCAAATTTTAAAAAAAGATGAACGGTTTAGAAAGGGTCTTTCTTGAGAAACAGAACTAAACAGTACTTTTTTAAAGTATTTTATAGCAAGCATTTGCAAATTAAGAGTATCATTGATGTGTGAACTACACGCATTGCCGTTTCACCATCTTGCAAAATGCCAGCTCCATCTGGATGACGTTGCCAACTAGCAGTGGTATTATGACATTATTTTTTCCGCCTAAAAGGACACAGATTTGAGGTTCAAACAGTTTTATAGGACATGAATTTGAGGAGAGGACACGGATTTGAGGCTGTACATATCTGAGTCCTACATATATAATTTTTTCAATTACAAAAGTGTAAAAATGTAAACCATTCACAGACCATAAATATGGTTACTTCCTATGCAAGACCTATAAGTAAAAATGTATATTTTAGGTGTTGTACAAAAGGTTGGGAGCATTTTGATCAGACATCCCTTGGAATAAAGTGGCATAAATTTCGTCGTGTGATGACCATGATCGTTGTAAGCAAGATATTTGAAGCAACAGTATTGATTTGTATAGCTTTGAGCAGTATTACTTTGGTATGTTATTTTTCTATTTATGGAAGTATTGCTAATCTTTGATTTCACGAACAAACAAGTTTTTTTTAAAGTCTCCTTAGTTGTGTTCCAAAAACCAGGTTTAAGAAAGACTATAAGGTGTAATTTAAGACCATTAAAGGTCTTCATTTGTACAGAAGTTGCACTATTTTATCAATATCTTAAATTATTTTTAGTCTTGGCCTGTTAAGATTCTATTGTTACACAGCCATCACACTCTGATTTACAATATCGAGTGGCAAAAAAGTTGATTTGGCACCCAACAGTTGAACAGAAAATGCAGCGCAAAACACTTTTACATCATTTTTATTGTGATGTCAGGGGTAATCAAGGGGTGGACTTTTTATTGTAATGTCAGGGGTGGCCTTTATTGTGATGTCAGGATTGGCTTTTTTCTCAAACACAGATTTTTATTACCTAATTTCAAGTTGACACAGATCTAATTTTATCACCTTGTATCACCTAGGATATAATTTTATGCTTTTGAGGAGTTTTCCTTGTTTCAGAAAGTTGATAAATATATGTTTACATCATTTTAGGCTTTTGAAGATGTGTATCTGTACCAGAAACCAGAGTTAGAGAAAGCTCTTTACTACATCAACATTATCTTTGTTGTACTCTTCACCATTGAGATGGCAATGAAATGGGTGGCTATAGGATTCAAAGCTTACTTTAGTAGTTTCTGGACCATTCTAGATTTTATAATTGTTGTTGTAAGTGTTAGATTTATACATATGAAATTACAGTCAATGTAATGTCAGCCTGTATAGAAAGTATGATAGAATAACTGCTAAAATTGAAGTGTAAAACAGAAGTACATTAGAGAAATAAAAGATGTTACTAAATTGCATTGTACATATTTAAAGATCAGCATGAGAATCCTTTACATTTCTTCCAAATTTGTTGCTACAATAAAGAATTATATCCCTTTGCAATGTTAACTGCATTCCTTGTATTTCATTCCTCAAATATGCAGATAATGCCATGAAATCTAAGGTTTTTTTAAAGAATATTTAATGTTATGAGGATATATCCATTGAAAATAATAGTTCTAATGAAGCAGTGTTAATGTGTAGTAAAATAAATGTATATTTACAGATATCCTGGGCCAGCTTTGGAGCTGAGGCTGCAGGTGCTGCTGACATTTCAGCTTTTAGGTCATTGAGAACACTCCGTGCCCTTCGACCACTGAGAGCTATTTCTCGATGGCAGGGAATGAAGGTCTGTATATTTTATTGCATGGAACATGAAACCAATTTCTGTTTTGACCTTTATTTTTTTCTGGATAATTTTTTTAAATAGGAATATTTATTTGAAAATATGATACTCTAGCAATGATAAGGCCAACATTAGAAAAATATATTTTCTTACAACAGGCTGCATCAGTTATTAAAGAAGAATTAAATGGAAAGTGAATGTGTTGAGAAATGTGTGTTAGACAATATGTCAAGGTTTGGTATTGCTTTTTTTTCAGATTGTAGTGAATGCTTTGATGTTGTCCATACCTTCCATCATAAATGTAATTATTGTGTGTCTAGTTTTCTGGCTGATATTCAGTATAATGGGTGTACAGTTTTTCTCTGGCAAGTTCTTTAAATGTGTGGACAGTGAAGGAGAAAAATTAGACAGATCTGTGGCGGCCAACAAAACCCAATGTCTCGCCGATGGCTACAATTGGACCAACTCCAAAGTGAACTTTGACCATGTTGGGCAGGGATTCCTTGCTTTGTTTCAAGTGGTAAGATTATCCATCTTTTATATTTCTTGAATTAAAAAACATTTATTACTATTATTATTATTAAATTATCAAGGTCATGTCTTAGGAAAAAGTTATGTACATCTGTTATATTTTATTAAGAACAAAAATAGAATGGCTTAATTATTTGAATTTTAGGCAACATTTGAAGGCTGGATGGAACTGATGGAAGATGCTGTTGATGCTCCTGCTAATGTAAGTGAATATTTTCCCTTGCAGTCCTTTTTAGTTCTATATTGATTGTCTTTTTAATCAAATGAACTTTGTGAAAACTGTACTCGTTTGTTAATTATTTGCTAATGGTTCAATAATTCCTACTTCTCCCTGTTGAAACTCACTTATTTCTGTCACTTCTGATGATTAAAAGTCACTTCTCCCATTCAATGACTCTTACATTTTGTTTTAATATCTTATCTAAGGTTAATTACAGGTATGTCTTTATGGCAGTAAATACCTATGTAGGATCAGTTTTGATGAACCTTCAAGAGAATTATATTTTTCTGTTTTACAGGTTGATGAACAGCCATATTTCGAAGCTAACAAGTGGTATTATCTGTTCTTTGTGGGATTTATTGTATTTGGATCCTTCTTCACACTTAACTTGATTATAAGTGTCATCATTGACAACTTCAACGAACTCAAGAAACAGGTAAAAGTTGTTTGATAGTGAACATACCTTATTATAGGTCATCTAAATGTTTATGAAACCAGAAATAATTTGGTTCCCTTGAAATGTTTGCCACCATCTGTTTATCACAACCAATAAACAGTCGTAAGAATCTGTGTACTCAGTCGTTTACTTCTTTTAATAAAAAACATCTTGACACATCAAATTCTTATTTGTATAACATTCTGGATGTTTAGAATTTAAATTGTTAACATTCTTGTCAATGCAATTTGGATGTTTTGAATTTAAATTAATAACTTTCTTGTCAATGTAGTTTGGATGATTTGAATTTAAATTGTTAGATGTACAACTGCCATGATTTGATTATCAGTACGGAACAACAGTGGATTGACTTCCCATCACTTTAATGCTTGTAAAGGGAGATAATTTGTGTAAACAAGCCAAAAAGCTGAAAACTTTTATTTAGATGAGATATTTTATACCCTAGCAAATAAAGTTGGGGAGTATATAAGAATCACCCTTGTCTGTCTGTCAATTCATCTGCCCACATACCTTGTAAGCTTATCTCCTCCAAACAGATTTCAATGAAACTTTAAATGAACATGAGACCAAGTGTAGATTTGCACATAGGAAGGAAATTCATCTCGGCTCATTCTAAGGGGAGATAATCTATGGGGGAGCAGAGTTAACTTTTGTTAGATTTGCTCATAGTATGTATTGTTATTCCAGACATAATCATATTGAAATCTTCCATGTTTTAATTATTTCAGTACGAAGGTCATGTATTAGATATGTTCCTCACAACAACACAGCGAAACTACATGAATACATTGAAGAAACTTGGAAACAAGAAACCACAGAAAACTATTAAAAGACCCAAGGTATTAATCTTGTTCATGACATTTTTACTTGAATAAACTATACACTGAAATTAACAACATGTATCTTGCACTTTATATATGAGATGTAACGGTTCATTATGTTTTCATTCTTGATGGAAGTTTCCTCTTTTTTTTTTAAATGTTAGTAAATTTTCTTCATTATATGAACAGTAATTGATAAACAGTCATATCTTTTTTACTGAAGTTTTTAGCAGGGGTTTTGATAAGGAATCGTCAGAATTTCCATAGTATTAATGCTGATAACTTTCAATTTTTACATTTCATAAAATATGAGCTACTTAACAAGCCTTGGTCATTTCAAATGAAATATCTAAACATTGTTACAAGGGTTTATAGAAGTTCATGTGTACTTAACAAAATCAATAAACTGAATTCACATGGGGCTCATAGGGCTCTGCTGTACATAAATGAACAATGTGTAAAATTTGGGTGCATGTAAGTCTTATGAGTTCTTTGTGAATTGGTTTTCCTAATATGAAGCAATTTTCAGGGTCCTGGTTTGTTGGTGAGTTTATAGATAGTTATAGCCCTGCTGTTTTGTTTGTTGTATATCCATAGTACTAAACTTGTCTATGTTTTATTCAGTTGGAAACATTTGTGTAAAGTAAATCTCCCTCCTACGAGCGTCATGTAGTGTTCCTGAAAGTTTTTATTTTTTTATTTGATTTGTATTGGCTGTTGTTACAGTGTAGTGAAATTGCAGGTGGTTTCAGGGTTAGGTTAAAGATTATGAGAATAACTAAGGGAAAACATACATAAAAAGGATTTCAAGCCACCTCAAAAATACCGTAGAAAGCAACTGTTTTGGTATTAAAACTGAGTATCTGGGGTAAAGTCTTAACTGTATATTTTGCATGGTAAAAAAGCTGATGTCTTAATTTTAAATCCTGTTTCTATAGTCCAAAAAATAGGTATTGTTATTCCAATGGTGAATTTATAAATATTTAATGTTGAAGTCAGTCAATACATAGGATTTCATTGGTATTTTTTTTTATAAATTATTCATATTTACTAAATGCTTCAATACAACAGAAGGTGAGATTTATTATTAAAACTAATGCACAAATGCAAAACTTTTTACTGCATGATTTTTAGAACCGGTTGCTTGCAGAATGTTAAATTTTAATTACAATGGAAAACAGTGGCTGATCCAGATTTTCTTAAAAGAAAAGGGCAAACAACCTTAGAGATTTTTACCTTACTGGAGGAACTGGACAAAAATTCTCTGTTAATTTATAAAATTTGACCCAAGAAGGGGAGTGAAAAACTTCTGGATCAGCTCCTGAATTATACAATTTTCATTTTCTGTTTATATTTTTGTGAATGGGCCTAAATTTAGAGCATCTTCACATTGTCACCCATGAAATGATTGTGTTATCATGCATTGCATTATTATTACAGATGTTAAAGATGACTGCTCTTAAAAATTGTTTTATCACATTTTACAAAGGCTGTTGTTCACCGAATTGCACCTATTCAAATAATTCAGTTTTGTGGTTGAATTTTATAGAGTCACAAAATTATTGCTGTCATATTATGTTATAGGCCTTTCAATACATTTGGTTATATTATTTTGATCTATTTGAAATTTCAACACAATGATATGCAGGTTAGGATTGATTTAGGATGATCTAGTCACACCCATTTTTGAAGGAGGGACCAATTTGGTGCTTTTATCTTGGCCTGCAACAAAGTCACAAAAGCCAGACAAATGTTTTACTTTCCGTCCATGGTGAGGTTGGTTTTTTTTTTTCAAAGCTCCATATCTCTGAAACTATCAACCATAGGAGGCCAAATTTGATTTGAATATAGTCCACATTATGAAATTTTTGAATGACCACATGACATTTGATACCCTAGAAATTATTGCTGCCAGCCATGGAATGTTTTTTACTTATTGTCATTGTGCTTTTTATTCTAGGTGTACACTTATTTTTAATTGATAAACTTCTAATTCCAAATAGTCATTTAAAGTGCACATTTTGTTTTGAAAATCTTTTTTTATCAAATGATACCTCATGAAAAAGGCAACAAAAGTTACTCTAGGCATTTTTTTAGCTTCTACCAATTTTTTAGCTCACCTGGCCAAAGGCCATGTGAGCTTTTGTCATCACTTGGCGTCCGTCGTCCGTCGTAAACTTTTCACATTTTCATTAACT
>JARWCS010000002.1:514889-530493 GCA_034783895.1 Geukensia demissa
TGTTTGCCGAGCGGGGGCATCTGTGTCCCCAGGACACGTTTTGCCTCTGTTTTTTTTTTTTTTTTGACAGAATCAAAATTCAACATGGCTGCAGTCAAATATGTTTTCTAATTTGGCTTAAACTGAAAGCTATTATTTTTAGAAATTACCAAATAGCCAATTGAATTATTTTTTGTGTGAATGATCCTTTAGGGTCCTCTGGTAAATTTTCTCTTGCCCATTAGAATTTCAAGATGGCAGCCATAACCAGACTTGATTTAACATTGGAGCTGTTGAAAATTTGTTAAAATTTCTTCTTGTCTGAAACTGTTAAATTGCTTGAGAAGATCTATAAACAATCAGTTTATGGTCCTCTACAAATGTTATGTGTTTTGTGTCGGAAATTCAAGATGGCAGCCAATGCCAGATTTACAACATTGAACCCTTTAAGAAATTTGTTTTAATTCTCATCTGAAACTATTTAACCAATTGAAAAAGTTAGATTTTCTATGCTGATCAAAAATTGGTGATGGCCACCACAGCCATGACTTAGTTTAACATTGGACCCTATGGGATATATTATGTGAAACTTTTGTGATGATATGATTTGTTGTGTGGGTGACTCTTGTATGGTCCTCTTAAAAAGTTATTTCTTATCATGCAAAATCAATTAGAAAATGATTTGTTATGCCAATAACAAACTTAAATTCTCGTTAGCTAAGCAGTATGATTACAGCTGAGCAGTACAGCTCTTACAAGCCTACGGTTTCCTTGTATTACAAAGTAACACAGTTTTTTAACCATTACACTTCACAAATACAGTATTCCTGGTATTTAACACCCAGAGTCCTTTAAAAATTCAAACATTTGGAGTGTTTATTAGAATTGACTACTGGTATTGAATTCTATCATATCTGATTAGAAAGATGTAATATTTCCATAATTTACAATTTTCTGAAATGAAGAAGTATTGTTTCCCCTACATTACATGTCTCTCCATTTATCAAATTACAGGTTTTTTTCCAAAAAAATTGGAGCTTTATTATTGCAGAAGTTTAATCAAATAATGGGGCACCCAAGGATTCAGACAAAATTAAGGTGAGGGGGTGAATAATACAAGGAAAACTGTATTTACATGTTAGTAGAAGGTTTTGATGTTGCCACTTGTTACAAAGACAGATCCAGTAAAGGGACCTGTAAATAAAAACAATGCAGAACTGAACAAGACAAATAAATTTTTCATAAAAATCCTAAGATTTCACTTTATTTTCATTTTAATTTTGTAAAGAATGAATAAAGAATCATAGATATAAAGCAAGGCTTTGGTTTAGTAAACCAGAGATGTGTTTCTTCTAAAGCAGACTCATTAATGGCACTTAAATAATAGAAAACTCAACAGATTAAAAAAAATAACATATTTATGAAACAATTGTTGACAGATAGCATATACTGAACAGCAATAGAAACCCAACACTTGACATTTTGCCCTTTAAGTTTTTTTTTTCAATTTTAACCAAGGGTCCCTTTGATAACATTTAATTTCCTTGGTTTTAATTTTATTTAAATAAAATTTACGAGTGCTTAGCATCTGAAATTGAACAAGGTTTAGCACAATTTAGTCTTTCAGCTTGATTTCTTGATTATGTTATAATTCCTGGTTCAAATTTTGTCTCAAGTGCCAACATGCTTAAGAAACATGCAATAAAGAATTGAAAAACCTATAAATATTTAATAATAATTATTATTATATAATCAGCACTCTTATGGTTAATTCTGTTCAGGATTAGGTAAGAGTTACCAAAAACAATTATATTTTTTTAAGTTGAGGTTTCTAGACAATAACATCAGAATTGTGCCAAAGATTTCAAATCAACATTAAGATAGCATAAGAAATAAGTGAGAACTGTTGATTTTGGAGAAAACTGTCCAAGGTCTAGGTCAGAGTGACCAACACTTAAAAAATATTGTAAAATGTTGGTTTCTTGACAATAACCTCAGAAGTTTACACCAGATTTAAATGAATCTTCAGTAGAGTGTTACCTATTTATTCAATGAAATCCTGATTGATTTTGGGGAAAATATTCCCAAAGTCAAGGTCAGAGTGTCCAAAAAATTTGTAAAATAGCAGTTTCCTGACAATGACCTTTGTAAAATTGAGGTTTCTTGATAATAACTCCAAAAGTTTACCTCAGATTTAGACAAACTGTAGAATAGTCTTATATTCAGTCATTGAGATACCTTTTGATTTTGGGGAATTCTGTTGAAGGTCAGAGGTCATAGTAACCAAAAAAAAGAGAAAATTTTGTAAGATTGATGATTCCTGACACTAACTGCAAAACTTCACATCAGATTTGAACGAAACTCTACAAAAGTGTTAAATATTAAGTCAATCAGAACCCTTTTGACAATTTTTGTGAAAATTGGTCCAAGGTTAAAGTTCTTTCAATTTGATACAATAAGTGTTGCTTTTCTATTGGCGTTCAGTATAGAAATCCTCCACTGAACAAACAGATCATGATTTCTTACTGAAAAGTTTTTTGCTTATTGATAACTACTTAGTTCCAAAACTATGTTACATCATTTAATGCAGTTATTCCATTGTGGGTAAGAAAAAGCCAGGAGACATATATATCTAACAAAATTACTTCAGTATTATAATCATATGTACATGTGGTTCTCTCTTAGTATTGATACTCGAGGAAACAGGTAATTGGTAGACATATTGTTGGCATCAATAGGCCACTCACATTGTGTTGAAGTAGACAGTAGTTAAAGTATAGACACATTGTAGATGTTTTGCCTAGCTGCTGAAAAATTTTATTTTTTGTTTTTTGCATCTTGCTCAAATTTCTAATATTGAGGAAGAAACCTTTCAATTTTGTTTTGTTGAATTCTGTAAATATTTTAGAATTGTCTACTGTTTGCTGACTAATTTCAGCAAAAGATAGCAGGATTTATATCATCTTGAGTAAGACTAGATAATTTATTTCACATCAGCTTTTTATTTTAATTGATTTTATGTACTGCGAAAGACTAAAAGTTAAAATCGGTTTTAAAAAGTTGAACATGTCTGTGCTTGGATTATAAAGTTTGGTCTTTCATCTATGTTTTATTTAATCTTTCATTCTAATTAATTGTGAAAATTTTTGATCAAGTACAGTAAATTTTTATGTAGACTGTGGAAAAAGTCTGCAATACTCATTTCGACTACCCCCTCCCCCATTGTTTAAAATTATCCTCATAAGTTGCAGATCCCAATAGTCTCCATCTACAATCTACAGTAATGAGCAGGTTGATTTATGTCTCCTGGCATTCAAAAGAAGGTTTATCATATATTTATAACTACAGTATAACCTGATAAAAAATGTTTTACCTTGGATTTTGGTCCATCTTTGGTTAATAATCATAATCAGAAAAAATGTATTTCATTTAATGAAGTATTTTCTTTCCATGATAAATCTGTTTATAAAGGGAATTGCTTGAGTTTTGCTAGCATTTTTATTATTTCTCTAATCTAATTTCGCTGACATTTTTTATATCACAAAATTGTAGAGTGTATTGCAGCACAGTATACATTTCAGCAGGACCATGATATGTGTGTTCATATGATTTCCTGATCACACAGCCAGGTATTTAGATCTGGTGAATTATGTAGAAATTATCATGTTATGTTCCTTTCTATCTTTTAGCAATCATCTTAGAAGACATATTAGAAAGTTTGTCAGTTTCTCCAACTCTTCTTCGTGTGGTTCGTGTGTTTAGGATTGGTCGTGTACTGAGACTGATTAAAGCCGCCAAAGGAATTAGAAAATTGCTGTTTGCTTTAATAATTTCATTACCTGCTCTGATCAACATTGGAGCACTTCTTTGTTTGATCATGTTTATATATGCTATTATTGGAATGTCAAGTTTCGGTAACTTGAAAATAACTGGAGCCCTTGATGAGGATGTTGTTAATTTCAAAACTTTTGCCAGCAGCTTTGTGTTGTTATTAAGGCTTTCTACATCTGCTGGTTGGAATGATATTCTAGAACCACTTCTGTTACAACCTCCTGACTGTGATGATAAATATATAACTCGATCCGACGGCACTGTAGTTGCACAAAGTAATGGAGACTGTGGTACGCCCTGGCTGGCATATTTTTTCATGTGTTCATATATTTTAATCATCTTCTTAATAATAATTAACACATACATAGCAGTTATTCTGGAGAACTTCAATCAAGCCCACCAACAAGAGGAAGTGGGCATCACAGAAGATGACTTTGATTCATTCTATGTTGTGTGGGAAAAATATGATCCACTAGCAACACAATTTATAAAGTATGAGCATTTAACAAGTTTTGTAGCAGACCTTGATGAACCACTTGGTATACCAAAACCAAATGAAATAGCTTTAGTAGCATTTGATCTTCCAATAGTAGAAGGAGATAAAATACATTGTTTAGATATTCTTATGAACCTTGTTAAACATGTGCTAGGGCGTGTAGAGGAGACTGAAGAATTTAAACAGCTGAAAGTTGAATTGGAGCTTAAATTCTCAGAGACCTTCCCAACACGAGTCAAAACAACCAAAACTTCAAGTACAATGATGAAGAAAAAGGAAGATGTTGCTGCAAAAACATTACAGCGTGCATGGAAAAGTTGGAAAACACAAAAGAGTTTGCGTAATATCACACAGCTGGCAAAATTACAAAAACATCAGGAAGAAGAAGCCCAGCTGGCATCTCAGAAAGGAAACAGCATTGTTAGCTTGGGTCGTAGGCTCAGTAGTGCTTTAAGTCAATTTTTCAGTTCTTCTAGACCAACAAGTGCAACAAGTCGCACTAGTGTTAAAAGTACTACAGCTTTGACTAACAAGAAATTTGCAAAGAAAAATACATTACAAGTACCAAGTGTTGGTTCTTTGTATCCACCATCACATTCTCAAACCAACATTGATTTGTGATCAATTTTCTTGTATTGACTCCATGATAAAATGTTTCATTCAGATATGTTATTGTGTCAGGGCTAAAAAACACTAAATTTCTAGTAATGTCTTAGAATATAGGTCTATGCAATGTATGAAATAGTTAATAAACGACACAACTCGCAGAGAGTATTAAATAGCGAAAAATATCTGATTATAAATCGTGGATATGAGTATATTTATCAGTATATATTTTTAAACTGTGATATTTTAATATCTGACACAAACAAACTGTTTGGTTGTCAAAAAATATGCCAAAATGTGTATTGCACACTGATGTTTTTTTGTTTCTAGGTATATTGTTAACTTTGTCCCTCATCAAAGTCAATGTGCATTTATGTTAGGAAGTTTATTTCCTCAACTGAATACCTAGTCATTTTTATAAGTGATGTAATATGATTATAATGATGTCGAAATCTGATACAATTTTCAAAATTAGCTTCGGCACTATTAGTTCACATGTGGAATATTTTAAACACAGAATCTCAGCTTCTGTGAATTATGTACACATGATTTGAATATCATTCCACAAAACAAAATAAAGCAATGACGACAAGTCGCTGGTTCAAAATATAAAAATTGTGTCACATTATACCAGATGAAGTGTAAGACAGTTCTAGTATTCTTACAGAGCACATGGTATAATTGATTATTCAACAGTCTGACATAAGAGATTTTTTTCACCTATTATTGTAATTGGCCAAGAAAACCTGTTGTCCTACATTTAAAGGTGATTTTTGTTGGAATCGTCAGTATTTGAGGTCCAATACAGTATTATAAGACTTAGATTTGAAGGTGAATGTGATGTATATTTTTTTAAGCTGAAAATCAAAATTCTCACGTCCCTTACCTTTTTTTAGTTCCGTCCTCACCCTTTGCTCAAATATATTATTTGCACGTTCATAATATGTTTGTTTATTTTTTTTTAATAAACATTTTATCCATCCACATTTTCATTTATATTTTAGAATATTATTTTTTAGTGTTCTATTCTCATTTTTTAACCGTATACTTACTACAGTTTAATTTAAGTTGACATTATTTCTGTGTTATATTTGGCATTATGATAGTGTATAATTTAGATTTATTAATGAACTGAAAGATGATATCTGGGTTGTTTTCCATCATCACAACCATAAGAAACAATCATTTTCCATCTCTACTGCAACATTTTAATAATATTCAAAAACTCCTTTTTGATATTAATGTAAAATGATGGTTTTGATATTAAAAAATGTTTGATATTAACTCATTTCATTTCATGTAGTATATGTCTGCAAAGGGACGGAAAATGTAAAACGTATGAATGGGTTTCATATTTTGTTTTGGTTGTTAATCCAAATAAAATCTACCTGGTTCTTACTGATGCATTTATAATTTATTTGTTATTGCAAATTCAGGCAATTATCCAACAGAAGTTTGATTATAAAAGATAAAGAAACATATAATATCTTTGGTTTTTGTATGTTATTTTTTATTTTATTCTATTATTCTAATTTGTTAATTTTTTTGTTTATTTTATTAGCATTTTTAAATTTTTAATTTTTAAAATTTTTAATTTTCAAGTTTGAATGTTGTCTGATTTTATTTGTTTATTTATTATTAATATTTTTTGAAAAAATTGAAGAATTCAGGTTGTTTATTGAGTTTTCAAACATTATACCAACAGACTAACTTATAGTTTAACCACTTGAACATTTTTTTTAGTTTAAGTTGAGAATTTTGCATAATGGATTTCTGGTATATTCTTTATTTAAAATATATGTATCATCAAGAACTGCAGTAAAACACATAATTCTAAATGTGACAGTTGTTACCATGGATACAAAGTTGATATTTAAATACATATGCTATGCATTCTTTATCCTATATCATGAAGTGAAAAGCATTAATATGAATTGTGAAGATAACTTATTAAAATTTTGAGTGAAATATTCTAATGTTGCAATTTGTTGCTATATGAATTGTATATACAAATAATTGTAAATAATAAGAATTTGTTTTGTAATATGAATTCTGTTTATCTTTAAGAAACAATATGTATACATTTGCAGGTTTTTACATTTGGTGTGCGAAAGTCAGAACATTTCTCATTTTCTCCTATTTTTCTACTCTGTTAACTGAGATTAAACACATGACTGATGACCAGATTGTATGTTTGATTTACATGTTTGTTTCTCTGAGACATTCCATACATACTTTTCCAATAAACTGTTTTTAAAAGTTTTTCTTTGCATTTTATTTCCTAATACTCCAACTGAAGCTATTGTGACATCAATGGTATTGTTGTCTACAACTTGCCCAGATAAAAGAAAAATAGAAATATCAGAAATTCACCATTTAAACACAGTTTTGTTATTTTTTACATTATAGGAATTTTGAAGAATTTATGTAAATCACCCAAAATAATGCTCCTAGTTAAGGTCGCTATTATTTGAATGTTGAAAGGAGTAGATATGTCCAGCCCCATATATGGCCCAAATTTTATATTTTATCACATAACAATAAGTTGTGAAAATGCTGTTTAATAACCGTCTTTTAATAATTCATAACTTATGTAATCTTTTTCATTTTATTAAATATTTTGACAAAACAACAGGGCACTATTTCAACAAGAATGTAACATTTTCTGTAAAAATACCAAATTTTGGAGGTGTTTTGTTCAAAATAGATAAGAGCGCACAAAATCAGAAGATATTTTAACTGAACATTTGCACTTGATAGATCTAATGGTGCAAAGTTTGGTTCTGATGTTTTTGTGCGATCTATATCAAAATTGACAAAATTGTATCAAATTTTGTATTAAATTAAGTAATTTCTTAGTATTTTTACACTTAAAGCAATTTCTATGTGCCATGTGACCGATGTAGAACCATTTAAACTAAAAAAAACTGTTGGATTTTCTTTTCATTGACATTTTTCAATACAAACAATATCGAATTATAGATATCAACCAATTTTCTTTTTCAACCAAATTCTTGGGCCAAAAAAGTTAATGACCCTTGTCCTTATGAAGGAGTTTATGAAATTGTCTCCTGAATAGTGTATACAATGTAACAAAGTGTTACTTGTTAAACATTATATACTTTTTTGAAATTTTTTGTTATGTTTGAATATCATCACATTTTGTTTTTGGTGCTTTTAACAGATTGCCTTATCGTGTGGATATTTGTTCATTATTGAAGGCCTTAGAGTAACCTGTAGATGTAATTTATATGTTTTGGATGGCTGACCCATAGACAATCATATCACATCTCATTTTCAGTATCTATATAATTAAATTGGACTTTCCTTACAGTTGCATAATGATGTTTTTTTTTTTGTGGAAGTTGAAACATTTAGATATCTTTTAACATTCTTATGAATGTTTTTGGCACCAATCAATATGAGTTCAACTAAATATATTTTGCATGTTCAAATGGTGATGATAATGGAAGTTTTATTTTTGGCAGAATTTTGAAAGTTGTTACACAACATAACTAAAATATTTTGGAATGAGAGTTCTTATTATTGCGATTACAATCCTGTAGAATTATTCACACAAAAAAACAACATCACAATAATTTCTGCATTTACAGTACTCAAATCAAAGAAATACAGTTTACACTGATCATGTGACTACTGGGTGTAGTCACATGATCAATATCAATAGAGCTTTTAATTAAGGAGTAGGATAAAGGTGTGATATCAATATCAGTCATTGAACTCAAATACAGCCAATATAGTTCTTCCAGTATTGCATATTTCCTTTCTTTTATACTTACCTAGTAAATATAATAAATATTAATATTATATAGGTCAAATAGTTAGGTCACATTTCTTGGTGCCTTTTCTTGAAATTTGCTCACACACAATGCTTCTATAATCACATTTAAAAAAAACTACTAATTTAATTTTTTTCTTAATTTGAAATATGTGCATTGTAAGTAGATTGAACTTCAATAAGTCGGTTGATTTTTGTGAAGCAAACTCCTATCTTTGAAATGAATGAGTTAAAAGTGCTTCTTATTACAATTGAATCCTCTGTTTACATTAAAATGGAGTGTTGTCACATAACCTACCATATGTTGCAACGGAAAATGAGTAGCTGTGTAAAGACTCCAAGTAAGTAGATCATAGAATCAGTAGAGATTGATAGCCTTAGTGATAGAGAAATGTGTTTTGGTAGTTTTTGTCTGTAGGAATTATTTTTCAGTAATGTCCCAATTTTCACTCTTCATTGTATTGTCCAGGTTGTATATATTTGCTAGATTAAGGTTAATTTCTTTAATTGCCATGATTTTACAATCACATATCACAAATTTTTGATGAATTTAAGCAACTTCAGTTTCTTTAGGCTAATGTTCAACTGTATTTTTATAATGGTGGTCTCTTCAAGACTAGAGAAAGTGACAGATAATCTAAGAACTGCCAGTAATATCTACATTTGTTTTACATTCACCTAAAGTATGGTATATTTTATACATGAAAGAGACCACTTAAGGGATCCAATGGTTAGCGTGCTCGCCTGGTCAGGTCAAACCAAAGACATTAAAATTGGTATTTGCTGCTTCTACACTAAGCATGCAGCAATTAGGAGTAAGAGCAAAGACTGGTTGGCCCAGAGTCAGTGACATGTCTTCCTGCAGACTTGCTTTCATGAGCTGGCATGTTAAAAATCCAACTCAGCTTGTGGGTCGAATACAAAATATACTCTTTTTGTGAATATGCCTGAAATATTTGCTACTGGATGTTAAGCATAAATCATTCAATAAACATGAAAGAAGGATCTTTTTTTAATCCAGCAGACCTGTCATATATTGTGTGAGCTATTGTTATCACTTTGCATCCATTGTCTATTCCTATTTACTAAAAAATAACTGGGAGGAGGTGGGTTCCAAGAAGTCAAGTTAGTTGATTTGAACTTACCTGTACAGATCCATGTGGTCAATCACCAGTGCAGCTGTGTGTTCATACAGCTTTGTTATATGGGTCGTTCTCAAAATATGTATTCATTTTGATTTTAAATTCATGTCTAAATTGAACATTTGATTTCCATTTGTTTTCATAGCTATCAATGTTTTTCATCATTTCAATAATATGCAGTCAATGTTTTTTATATAATAAGATAGACACAATTATATTACACTTTTTTATTAGTCTGTGGTGATGCCAACACATATTCACTCAGTGATAAATATATAGTAAAAATGCTTTAAAACTTATTACTACCATTTAAAAAGTACCTAGTATTTAAAGGTCACTGTAGGTTAAAAGCAACTTAAGCTCCATTGAAAATACCCAAAATTGCTTTGTCATTCATTACTATGGTGCTTTTTTAATGAAGTAAGGACTGTATCAACACTGAAATTTAGTAACATCAAAGACAAAAATAAAAAAATGTAATAGCAAAGACCTCTGTCATTGTCGTTTATCTTGATTCTATATAAACAAAAGCATTAAGTTAAGTACAATTTTAAATGTTTTTTTTTTTAACAAAGAGCTTAATTCCATGAGCTGCAGTTCTCATTTAATTTTGTTTGAATATTTTACAAAGATTGCAAGTCCTGGAGGCAAATACCAAAAACATTTTTAGTAACACTGCAGACATAAGTAATATGTCTATTATAGAGGAATTGTTTTAGTAACATGGGGGAATTGGCATACTAACTTATGATTGGTAATTTATTATAATGCCAACATCTTTTGCATATTATAGTGTGTCTGGTCAACAATAGACCATTTTTTTTCTGTGGTGTTACTTTTTATGTATGAAGTAACACAATGGACAATCCTCATAAAAGAGGTATACTTTTAAACTAACAATGCTATGTAAGCGTATTAAGCTATACTTTATTGTGTTTTCTGGTTCAAAATAATTGATTTAATAATATAAACTATGGTAATGCCACAGACTAAAAATTGTAAGACAACTCTTTGTTTCAATTTTTATAAAAAGTAATGGCATATAGGATCAAAGCTGAATGATCAGAATTTTTTACCTATTGTTGTTTACGCTTTGTAAACAACAACAGGTAAAAAGATATGAAATAGTTACTTTGAAAGAAAGTAAATAATAAAAGTTTTTATCTGAAAAATAACAAGCTATTTTTAGCTAAAATCATATCTTCTGCTAGGAAAAATATCTTGTCATTAACAATGATCACATTTTAAAATAACGGTTGCATTATATTCAGAAATCGTAATATTATAATAAAAATTTATTGATTTTTATGAAATGTTTTGAAAAATTAACAGAAAACTGCATATTTTTGAGAATGGCCCATATACAAAAGAATCCACTGGCCACACAATAAATGCAAGTTATGTCACATCAGCTTTGTTACCTGTCCATTGGCTGGTTATCTGGGGATACTACAGATTCCACAACCAAAACCCGACTGCCGAAATATTACTGAAATTTTGTGTATTTGGTGTTTAAACACAGTCAAAATGGAACTGCAATGCCATTTGGGATTAACATTTGATGGATTTGGAATCGCTTGGATAGTCATTCACAATATTTGTGTCCTTAGCCGTCTGCCACTCAAGATGTCCTTCTCTGAAACCACTGAAATAAACGTTAAATGGAATGTCATTGGGGTTGTCCTCTAACATATTGCGTTGTGCATTTAGGCATGTCAACGATGACGACTGCCAGAGCCAAATCTAGGAAACTAAGAGTGGCAATTGCAACCAAATCTTGGTGGAATGGTCCTCTGTCGAAATTATTTTTCCCCAGTTAAAATGACCACTACTGGCGGATGATCACATCTCGCTATACTGCTGTGTTCTCTTTAAGGGCTATTTGTTTCAGCGTCTAAAATAGTCATTTTGAAAGGCAAATATCTATGTTACCAAACGCTGTTCATGTTTTGCAGTTAAATAATTTTTTACCAGTTTTTTTTAACGGCTGCACTGGCGAGATTTGGTCGTCAGCCAGTAAGGCTGAATGGTTCAAAATTTCAAGAAGCCGCGCCACTTCTTCCCAAGCAGACAAGAAGTAAAATCAAGAGGTCTCCAGAATCTTGTGAACGAGCTCTAAATCCCCTGATTTTGAGTGAACATTGGTTGAATGGTCCTTGAGTTGTCATCGTTATTTTGTCTAAACTTCTCAACCTGCCAACCAAGATGGCCAACAGTTGTAACGTCTTATTGGAAAAATATTTTTATTTGAAAACCACGTACAAGGCTACAGTTGCAAATATCTTAAATGAATTTTTGTGGTTCGCTTTAAATTTTCTCAGAAATACAATCTACTGTCACAGTTGGCTTATGGGCATTATGTAGCAGAAAAATATTTCTTCAGATCTTCATTACTGAAATCACCTTTTGGAACTAAGCTATGCTTCAGTGTAGACCATCGAAGAATAGCTTAGTTCCAAAAGCTTCAAATGTTTCAAAATTTTTCAAATATTGTTGAGGGGAGGGGTGAGTACTCACAAACATGCTTACCTCCACCACATACTTTATGTGCCTGTTCCAGGGCAGGAACCTGTTATCCAGTATATCTCGTTTTCGTGGGTTTTTTTTTTTTTTTTTTTTGTTTTTTGTTTCTTGTTTACACTGTATATTTATCTGGCATTTGAATATTATTATTTTTTATTTTTTGGGACCTTTTACACTTGTCGTATGCCATGAATATGAGTCCAAAATTAAGGGCCTTGTAGTAACCTGTATATGTTTATGTCTGTCTCATAGACAATTATACCACATCTTTCTTCTATATTTCATAAGGATCAGGACTCAGCCTTCGGGACCTCTAGTTATTTAGCCTTCGGGACCTCTAGTTATTTCTTTCCGAGTTATTTTTATGATCCATGTAGATGAATATAAAAACACCAATATTACTTTTTGGATTTTCTCTCATTTAATATCCCGCTAAAAGTTTGGAAACCAACCAAAATAAAAGTTATAAACAAGTTATGATTAATAAACAGGTCCAGATTAATATGATAGATGGAAACGCAGCACAAAAGCCAGGCAGTGATAACATAATCATATTGCCGTAAACACCTTCTTCAGCTAGTACTAAACTTCTGATGTCAAACTATAAAAGCTTACTACTGAAAGTAAATGGAAGAGTGTAACTGCAAAAAAAAATATCAATTTTTATTGTGTTTTATTTACTTAGAGCAAAAATAGTATTAGTACTAATCACATCCTCTATTTACAGTTGCTGGTTTGGAGGAGGCACTTGCAAGTGTATCTATATCGCCTACACTTTTCCGCGTCGCCAGAGTGTTTAGAATTGGCCGTGTTCTACGAATGATTAAAAGTGCAAAGGGAATACGAAAGCTGATATTTGCTTTAATCATATCACTCCCTGCATTGGTCAACATTGGTGCTCTGTTGGCTTTAATCATGTTTATATATTCTATTATTGGGATGTCAAGCTTTGGAAATTTAAAGATAACTGGTGGAGTTATGGACGAAGATGTAATAAATTTCAAAACATTTGCAAGTAGTTTTATTCTGATGCTTCGAATTTCGACTTCCGCCGGTTGGAATGATATTTTGGAGCCTCTTCTGCTCCAGCCACCGGATTGTAATGACCAGTATATAACTCGTCCTGATGGGACTTTGTACAAACAAGACAATGGTGATTGTGGAACACCTTGGTTAGCCATTGCGTTCATGTGTTCCTACATATTGATTATTTACTTAGTCATTATTAATACATACATAGCAGTTATTTTAGAGAACTTCAATCAAGCCCACCAACAAGAGGAAGTGGGAATCACAGAAGATGATTTTGACGCGTTTTACACTGTGTGGGAAAAATATGACCCATTAGCAACACAGTTCATAAAGTTTGAAAATTTATCTAGATTCGTCGCTGACCTTGACGAACCTCTAGGAATACCAATGCCCAATGAAATCGCCTTGGTAGCTTTTGATATCCCGATTGCTCAAGGAGATAAAATGCATTGTTTAGATATTCTCATGCATCTTGTTTCACATGTTCTTGGAAAAGTTGAAGAAACTGAAGAATTTAAGCAACTGAAACAAGAACTTCTTATTAAATTTGCTGAAACTTTTCCAACGAGAGTGAAAACAACGAAAACATCCAGTACTATGATGAAGAAAAAAGAGGATGTGGCCGCGAAAACTTTACAACGCGCATGGAAAAGTTATAAGACTCAAAAGAATTTACGAAATATAACAAATTTAGCCAAAATGTTAAAACACCAGGAAGAGGCTCAGTTTGAAGCACAAAAGTCTAACAGTATTTTGACTTTAGGTCGAAGGCTTACGAATGCCCTTGGTCAGTTTTTTAGATCATCAAGACCAGCTAGTGCTGTAAGCCAAATCAGTCTTAAATGTTCCACCAGCAGATTGCCAGAGAGGAAGAGTGTAAATACATTACAAGTGCCAGGTGTCCGTGCTCTTTATTCTCGTGGAGGACATGGTTCTGCGGTCAAATTGTGATATTTTATATATACATTTATATGTCTATCATTTAACATATTACATTCGTTGGTTTTGAAAATGTAATACGATAATTGTCGTATCCTGTTTTTCTCTCTTTAATTGCCAAAAATTTAAGTTTAAAAAAGTTTAAGAAATAAATCGCTATGTTTATTTTTACCAGATTTTTCTTCACATTTATCTCAATGGATTGGAAGTGAGCTCTTTGCATACTATAGTATTCGTCTTCGTATAAAAAAAATTAAATTTCACCAAATACTGGGATCATCGTACTTATCGTTCTACAAAGGATTAAAATGGAGGTAGAATGTTTCTGGCACAATGTCATTGGCAGATATTAACGAGCCAAACATTCAAATGAAGATGGAATTACAAGTCCCAGTTCCACAGTTTCATTATTTTGGTTTGAAAAACGTAAAATTTAAAACGCACTGTTGATTATTATAGGAAATAAACATAAAAATACGACTGTCAAAATATATCCCCACCTCAAAAAAAGAAAAGCCATAGGGGTATTGCAATATAAAATTACAATGCTTGAGAAATAGATTTAATATACCAAGTACGTCAAATGGTATGATGATTGCACATCTAAATATTGCGAATCCGGAAAAAAGTTATTTTTTATATATAATTTATCCAAATTCGACGTTTCGACCAAACAAGTCTTCATCAGGGAAAATGTCTTAGCACAGATTACATATTGTCAGCCTTTTGATCATGCACTGCCATTTTACAGAAAAGATGTCTTCTTACCTGTTATTTGCATGCTTTATTTACAAAAAGTCACCAAAAATGCCCATTTTGATAAGCTTTGGTCATTTTTGACTCTTTTAAAGCTTATTTTGAAGTTGGAAAATAAATCTTTTGTTGTTTCTTGAATACAATATACAAAATAAAGATGCTGGGGCACATTTTTTTAAAGAAAAATTTTGCATTTTCTTCAATTTTTATATTGGTATTTAAAAGAAAGAATATAGAATATATGCAAGAAAGATATGATCCACATCATACGTAAGGTTATAACACATATTCAAAAGGCAAATTCGACTGTGTGTAAAGCCCTTTTCTGGATTTACCTTCATCAGACACACTAGGGGCCAGAAATAGGAAGATCACAATCAAAATTGAATGAATTTCTAGTTACATTCAAGGACCAAATGATAAAATATATATTGTTCATGACATAATGAACACTGAAATATAAAGATAAAAACTACAATGTTGTAAACCTGTAAAATGTAT
>JARWCS010000002.1:544846-555099 GCA_034783895.1 Geukensia demissa
TATTGTTATATGTTCACCATTTTTGCATTAGATTAGGTCGATTGTCGTGTTTTATGTATAGTTTCACATTTTATATTACGGGGCCTTTTACATCTTCCGTTATGGTATGGACTCTGGTTCATTGTTGAATGCCGTAATGGGACCTGTAGAAGTTTAAATTCTATTGTCTGTCATTTGGTGGATGGCTGTCTCATGGACAATCATGCCACATCTCCTATTTTTATGTTAATAATGTTTCAATGTTCTATTTTAGAATTAATGCAGAATGAAATGAAATTAAGTTTTTTACATTGATCAAATCACAAAGAGATGTGAAGTATATCTTTTTGTTACACTTTCTTTAATAAACATCAATTATATTTTTTTCCTAAAAATAGAAAAAGAATTTTTAACTTACCCATTCATTTGATGTTCTTTGTTTGGCAAATAATACCTGAAAAATTAGAAAGTATTTACAAAACAATTGCCATCTACTAAACTACCTTGACTTCTCAACAGTACCTAATATAACTTTTTAGTTCATGATAATAAAACTTTTTTTGAAAAGATGTCCGAAAATTATGTAAAATATCTAGAAATATTGGCAGTTTAATGTAATGTCTTTTACTTTATATGCATAACATGAAGCTTTCTAAATGCAGGTATTTACTCCCTATCAATAGTATATATATTTCTATGGATGTTCCTTCCTTTTAAGAGAATACATATTTTAATTATCATCATCATTGTATCATTTTCATTGTGTGTTTTTGTTTTTTAACCGAACGACAATAAAAAATTTCTTTAAAAACATGTCAGAAAATTCTGTAAAATATCCAATAATATTGGCAATCTAATGTAATATTTATTACTTTATATACATAACATGTAGCCTTCTTAATACAGGCATTTCCTCCCTTTTATCCCTTTGACCCATATCTATTCATTTTCATATGGAGGGAGGGGACTCGTATCAAAGAAATAAGTCTAACCCTGCTGAATTAATATGTGATACGATTGTTAACGAGACAGCCGACCATATATTCCGAACACATATACATCTACCTGATGGCTGTTTTCATTGTTTCTTTAAGGTTCTCGTCCACATTAGGTAATAGAAATGTCAATGTTTATATGTTATTGGTTTTTGGAGACTATTTAGAACTCATAAAATGAACAGATATTAGAAAGCCTTTAAAATGTTTCAGTTTCTCCTCCTTGGATTTTTGATTATATGCCTTTATTTGTAGCAATTTAAATTTAACACATGAATTGAATGGTTTAATGTGGTCGACTACTTTATGAAATAACTTAAAGAAATATAGAGTATGTTTGGGTCTGGTGTGAGATTTGCCTCTCTTTAATGTCCCTTTTTGAATGTGCTATTCTTACCCTCCCATGGCATCCTTCCACTGCGACTCAAACCAGTCGCCAGAACTTTGAGGTCGTCTGTGTCTAGATCGGACGGGTGATACATCAGATTCACTTCCACTGTCCACTTCTCTTCTGTCAAACATAAAAAACTGGAAATCAATATCAAATATCTGGAGGTACAGAAAATTGACCATTGGAAAAATTGGTTTGCCTTTAGCCTCACTTCATTCATTGTGTTAGATGCCAACCCTACTAATATCATTAATATTATTGCAAACTTTCCTTATTTTTTGGTACATATCTGTATGGCATGTTTTTAGACATTTGTCTTTATTTATAAATATAGAAAACTAAAGGCAAAATGTTAATCTTGAACATTTATCTTCCCTTACATTTATTCCCAGTATTACCCCTGTAAATCAAAGTGTAAAAAAGTTATTAACTAGGCAGGAATTTACAAATAGATTCCTATACCCTCTGAACTTTGTTTGCTTGGGAGGGTAATTAATCATATTACCTTATCCTTCTGGAGAATGATACATCACTTTCGTTGTCAGAACCTTTGTTCTTAGGAAAATATCTGAAATACACAGGTACTTTTTCAATAGTCTACTATGAATGACTTATTATTTTAGTGTATTTAACATTTTTACTACTAGCACAGGACCGATTATTACTGTGTACCAATTATCATCAATATCTCCTAATCAAAGCTGGAAAAATTTTTACTTCTTGCCTACGGAGGTTAATTATGCTTGCGATGGCTATGATTGGTTGATGGTGATTATTAGTCCTCTGCCAGTACAAAATAATGGTAATATAACCTCTTAAGTTTACAAATATGTTATCTAGTATTCAATTTAAAAAAAAAATAAAAATAATAAATAAGTGCAATTCAACAAGATAATGTATATAAGGCAACATATAACCTATGATTTCAGAAACCATTTATCAAACAAATAACATAAAACAAATGTAAATATATATATGATATATCTGAACCTACTTTCTTCGATGTCCACTTTCTGTATCACTTCCTTGACCTCCAGACTTTCTGGGAAATTTATTAGCATCACTATACATAGAAACAGGGGAATCCCGACCAGAGGTATACAACCCACTGAAATATAAACATCACTATACATAGAAACAGGGGAATCCCACCAGAGGTAAACAACCCACTGAAATATAAACATCACTATACATAAAAACAGGGGAATCCCACCAGAGGTATACAACCCACTGAAATATAAACATCACTATACATAGAAACAGGGGAATCCCACCAGAGGTATACAACCCACTGAAATATAAACAACACTATACATAGAAACAGGGGAAACCCACCAGAGGTATACAACCCACTGAAATATAAACAACACTATACATAGAAACAGGGGAATCCCACCAGAGGTATACAACCCACTGAAATATATATATCACTATACATGTAAATTTGGAAATAAAACTCTTGACATATAAACATATCACAAAAAATAGAAATCAGGAGAGCCCCAATCTGAGGTATACAATCTACAGAAAAATAAAACATATTCCTACATATAAACAGGGGAATTCTTACCTGAGGTGTACAACACACTGAAACTTAAACATATCACTATATATATATATAGAATTAGGGAAATCCTGACCTGAAGTGTTCAACCCCCTGAACTATAAACATAGCAGTTGGCATAGTAACAGGGTGATCCAACCTGAGGTGTAACATACTGACCTTTAAATATAGCAATATACAATGAAATAGAGTAATCAAGACCTGACGTGTACAACCCACTTTACTATGAACACATCAATATACATAGAAACAGGGCACTCCCATCCCAAGATATTAGATATTCAACTCACTGAAATAGAAACAGGGTAACACATACCTACAATATACAGAGAAACTGGGAATCCCAACCAGCTTAAATATAAACACATTCTTTAATACATAGAAACAAGGGATACCAACCTCAGGTGTTATATCAACAGAAATATCACTATACATTGATACAGGGGAAAACTGACTTTTGTTTTTATATTCCTGTTATTTTTTAATGAAAACTTTTTCCAGTCTGACAACAACTAATCAAACTGTCATCAAGCTAGTTAGGTTAATATTCTAAGATTTTATATTTTTTGCTTTTATGGTTTCATAACCATTCCTCAATTTCATAAAATAATTATTTATTTAGCTTTTAAAAGATTACTGTAGAATGTTAATAAATTTCATCAGATGAATCTTGTTACTTTTCAACAACCATTACCAATATATAACTTACACATCTGTATTGATTTCCCATGGTGCAGACCTAGTACTCTTTGGAGAGCCATGAAGTTCTGGCAAAGATCTGTGTCTGGGTCTAAAAGATTATATTTTTAATAAATTATACATTTTTATATCTTTATTATAGTATTCATCTGTGTTTAAAAGAAGTAAAATTTATAACATAAATAACAAATGATGATATTTATTTAGCATTTGCAGCGGTTTCAATCAATTCCTTTTTATAATTTATTCCCTTGTACTTATATTTATTAATAAATCATAACTGATCTGCATTAACAAGTCAAAAGTATTTAATAAACAGATAATATGTGATTATATTCATTTGAGCAAAGTTTTCTGCTGTTATTTCAATCACTTTCACTTTATTGCTATAATTGTGTTTTATCTCCAAACTTTTCAAGTGATCCATGTTGAATTTGTTTTATCTTTTGATATTATTCCTTAACACATTGAACTTCATACGCATATAAAATCTTACCCTTTGACATACTCAGGTGCAGCTACCATGGAAACAGATCTATCTGTAGACATATACGGTAATCCATCTCCGGGTAACTGGGCTGAAATTTAAAGGTAATCTTATCAATACATGTAGTATATAGTGAAAATCTGGTGTGATTAATAAAATGCCAGAACATTATACAGTTTAGGAGGAGGTGTTCTCACAAGGTATGTGGACAGAGAGGGAGGGTGATTACTATATACCCCTCGAAACTTACAGACAGGGAGGGTGATTACTATATACCCCTCGAAACTTACAGACAGGGAGGGTGATTACTATATACCCCTTGAAACTTACAGACAGGGAGGGTGATTACTATATACTCCTCCAAACTTTGTTTGCAGGTTATAATAACAGCTGCCCAAATCTTTATTGAAATCCAGAACAAAAACTGGTCACTGTCAGAATCTTGTCACTTTCTGAAGAATTTTCTTTACACTAGTAGCACAATCAAGGTTAAAAAACAGTGAAATCTCAAATGTATGAATTAAACTTTCAGTTTGGCATTTAACAGGAATGAAAAATTCAACTATTAAATGGAAATTTAACTTAACTATTAAATGGAAATTTAACTATTAAATGGAAATTTAACTATTAAATGGAAATTTAACTTAACTATTAAATGGAAATTTAACTATTAAATAGAAATTATGACATTGTGCTGACTGTCCCTTATTTTGAAATGAAAAGTCAAAAGAAATAAACCAGAAATTTTTAAAGCGGCTTAGCCTTAACCGGATATGGCTCAAAATGGATTATAACCAGAAATCTTAATTTAATGTAATTGAAAATCACGAGTTGTCAGTGAATGGTGCAGGTATGACCCAACCAAAATAGGTTAGTTAGTGACTATGTGATATGTAATAGCACAGGTATGACCAAACCAAAAACTTACAACCCAGCCTTGAATCCGAGGTAGTTCGGCGAGGATATCTTTTACTGGTAGCACGTGGTACATCTGGCTGTGACCGTCCCGACTCAGATTGTGTGTCTCTGGACTGTCTCCCACTACAATATATCAATCACATCTGTCATTATCTTTTTTTAATTATGTGCTAGTTAATATTACTGATATCTGTATAAAAGCAAACTATTTTGATTGCTGGCCTCTTACCAGCTGGATTGTTCTTCCAGCAAATAATTTTGTACAAAGGAATGATGAGAGAAGACTATAGATAATCTACGACCTTTCTATTGTCCAGGTTCCTACTTGTTACTGTGATTCTTGTTGAAATTCTCAATGAACGTGATGCTTCTGACAGTTTGTGACGTCAAAGTTAATGCTTGCCAACCTTGCTACGTGCTTTAAGACTTGTGATATCCATCTTCAAACTGTTTGTTAAAATTCTATAAATATGAACTGCTTAACATGGACAAATAATTATTGTGCTGTGAATTCATTTTAACTGTAGGATTAAGAGTTTAAAATATATTTTCAATAATCTTGACTCTCCACCATTCCTCATTGTTGGATGCAGTGTCATGATACATTAGTAGCAGACCGGAAACAGACATTGTGCAGAGTTTGCATATACAGTAAAACCTGTCTAAACAGAACACCTGTCTTAACCAGATTGATTCATAAGTTTTCATTTGTTTTTAACCTGCCTAAGCCGAACACTTGTCTAAACCAAACATTTCTTCAAGTTCAAAAGGGGGTTCATTGTAGACAGGTTTCACTGTATAAAATGTGTGTGACATTCAAGTGTTCATGCTTATAATAAAAAATTATAACTAAATGCAGATATATTAGAGTAATGCCATTTTTTTTGTAAATATTAATAATAAAAACACTATTACTACATTTGAATAAATCTAGCACATATTAGCTAATCAATTCAAAAGTTAATTATAAATTAAGAAGAAGGGTCCATAAGTCCCTAATAAGGTTAAAAAAATTTCCTAAAAATACTTTCCACCAAGTTCATGCTTTTACACATATTTATATTGTTAAATTATTATTGTGACACAATCATAATGACTTTTCCGATTAAATGTTTATTTGAGTTAAAATGATGATGTTGAAATGGGAAAATTATAAAATACTGAAATGAAGGTTTATTATATTAATTTTCTTACTTCTAAATTTGGCAGCAAAGTAAATAGAGGAAAATATTAAACACCTTAAAGATATAATTAAAAATCTGCAAAATATCTTTTGGTTATTTACATGCAACCACCATTTTTTACTAAATACTGAGCAAACTAACCAGATTTAGTAGTAAAAAATGATATTTTATTTTAAAAAGCCTAAGATGGACCTGTATTTTTATGAAAATGATATAAGTTTGGATGACAATAACTTAAAAAAATCATTGATAAAGTTTATAAAAATATTAGACTTGTATGACAATGTCTTAACTTTGAACCTTATTAATTTTATTCCTATAGGAATCAACTATTGCATTTGAACGGCCTAATATATCTTAAGGGGAATTTGGAGCCTGTCATCGCTCATTAACATGAGAAAATCAAATCAGAATTAATGCAGGCAAATCTTCAAATGCAATACTGTTAACTCCATTCTAATGCCAATGAATAAAGTAACATTCAATCTGAATATTTTAAAATATAGATTTAATGTCTGCTCTTGTGCAGTTTCTCCGACATCATCAATCAAGGATTTGATGTCATGAAAAATATGATGTCAACCAATCAAAATCTATGTTACAAAAACTGTTTTATTAGAATTGGTTATGACAAAAGCTTTAACTTTATACAATCATGTTGATGAAAAAAGCAAGCTGATCCCCATGCATATTAGAATCCAGGTCACCTGGAAGCTTAATGTCTTACCTTTTTCTAGAGCTTGACCTGAAGTGTTTTCCTGATATAGATAAGGCGTCGGCCACTTGGTTTAGTCTAGCATGAGAATAGCACATGAAAATAATGTGATAAATAATGTTAACATGGAATGAATGTGATAAATACAAAATACAGAAAATCAATCTGCAAGCACTTTCTGGAAATATAAATTGCATTACAGAAAACAATTCATGAGTCAGATAAAGATCCCCATTTTAGTAGTCATGTGCTATAATATTTCTCGTATCAAGAGGGTAAAAAAATTTAATATCAAAGTTTCAAAGTGGAGACAAATTGTAATCCATCTGCACCAGAAGGAGAGTTTGTTTTCTCCAGTTGTAAGAGATGCAACTTTATCTTAGACAAGTGAACAGACTCTACACTATTTGCGTTGTTGACAATCAGCAATATTTTACCAATAAAACAATTTCTATAGGAAAATTAGTAAATTTGTAAAATTAAATCCCTGAAACACACTTGATTTGATGGCATTGAATTTTTCATCAATACAGAAATATTCCTAGGTTTACTTGCAGTTTGACATAAAATAATAAGAAAAACATATTTCAATGCACCATTATAATAATGTACTGGAGTTAAATCTGATGGTGCACTGAAATTTTATTGTAGCACTACTACTCTACTTGAATAAATATGTCACACTCAAAGCATATAATATGTGTGTAAAATGAGAGTATTCAAATATTTGTAGTACTCTGTAGTTGGGAATTCATTATTAATGAAGTACTGATGGAAATAGCCACAAAATCTAGCTGTTGATCTACAAATACAAGAAATTTTCAAAAAATAAAACCTATCAAAATAGTATAGTGACTATCAGAACGAAATGCAACATTCCAGAAGTATATGTGATAGACCACATGACTATCACATCACAAATATCTTAATAAGATTTTATTGATCCTCTTTAACATTAAGGTTTAAAAATGTCTTAATTTTCTAAAGTAAGTGATATCTAAAGAAGACTGTCTTACAAAGCCTCCCCTGATGCCACCCGTTGTACAAAGGAGAAGGTTCGAAAGCCTCAAAAATAAAATTTAGTATGAACTTGATATCTTATATTTTTTGCAAACTATAATATCATATCTATAAGACTTGATTTACCTTTTTGATAAAAATTGTCAGATTTAGTAATTTTTACAGCCCAAACTTCGACTAAAAATGGAAAATCTAACAAATTAGCCAAAAAACATCTAATGTATACTCATTTCTGGCCATTTCAGTATTGGCAGCACCTGTGTAGCACCTTAATTCTTGCATATATTATGCAGTTTAATGAGTTACTTCATATGTGTAAATATTTTGGCATAACACACATGCAACCAATACGATTTGACCTCCCAAAATCATCAAAATTATTAACATTTTCAACACTCTGGGAAATTTACATATCATAATGACGAAAAGCGCTTTGAACACAGTGAAATTTAGCTGTTTACAATCGTTGATGTTTTATTTTGTCAACAATGTTTTTGTTAAGAGAAAGAAATGCAAGGTACTATTTTTATAAGAACTTATTTTGTGCCCCACGGAATTTAGTGAACTAAGGCAACAGCTTAATGAGAAATTATGAAGTGCACAACCCAACAAAATGTGTGGATTGTGTCTTTCTGGTATATATTCCATATTCTACACAACATTTCCACAGGTGTTTACATGTGTAACTATACCTGTAGAGGTTTTTACCTGAAGAATGCATGATGTTCTACACAACATTTCCACAGGTGTTTACATTTGTAATTATACCTGTTGAGGTTTTAACCTGAAGAATGCATGATGTTCTACACAACATTTCCACAGGGGTTTACATGTTTAATTATACCTGTACAGGTATTTACCTGAAGAATGCATGATGTTCTACACAACATTTCCATAGGTGTTTACATGCAGCCTTGGTCACCAATTCAAATGCATATGTGTGTTCTTCATTCTGTGAAAAGAAAAGTAGTCAAAACTATGAAACTACCATTTGCATTAATATAAATTCACTTTAGTAATATGATTTTTTAGTAGAGGGTCAATTTTACTAAGTAACACTCAACAAGATAATACAGTGAAACCTGTCTACACTGAACCCCTTTTAGACTTGAAGAAATGCTTGGTTTAGACAGGTGTTCAGTTTAGGCAGGTTAAAAACAAATGAAATCTTGTATAAAGGGACTTAGGAATCAGTCTGGTTAGGACAAGTTTTTGGTTTCATAAGTGTTCGGTTTAGACAGGTTTCACTGTACCTGCATCTCAAATAAAAGCCAGAGAAAACAGGGAGAATACATAGGTATTATTTTATTGAAAGTTTCATTTAGTCCAGTTTTATACAGACACATACAGACAATATTCAGTGATTATTGTTTTTGAATTTATCTTTCATAGATGCTTTTCATTAATATGTTATATGATTATTTCCACAGTGGATACTATCTGGCCTATAAATTTAACAGTTGTTCAATGGTAAAACTGTTTAACAGGTACATCACTTGATCTAAGTATATGTTGTATTGCTTGGCTTGTTACTATATTCATTGCCATGGTATGGTATAAATATTGACATTAAAACATTCAAAACAAGTCTAATATAAAAGTACAAAGGAGGGTTCATAACTTACTGATTTGTCCTTGACCTTAATAATAAATATTTTGTGCTTGAAAGTCACTTTGGTTATCCTTGGCCTGAAAATATAAAGAAGAGGTCAATTAACTTTCTTCCTGTCAAAATATATATATTATTGTATAGCAACATTATATTCCACGTAGAACGTAACCAAATGTTAGCATGCAATATTCCATGATATCGCACTCGGTGCAATTGGCTCTAAAAAAACGACGTCATTGATGTTTAAAATTGATGTTTTTAGCATTTTAATGGTTTTGCCATACAATAAAAGGGTTATTGCACAAATATTGATGAATATTATCCCTCTAATACTAATTGCACTCGCAAGCTCTTGCGATATATTATTCTGCTTGGGAAAACATTCCCCAATATTCGTGCAATAACCCTATAATACTTGATGCACATAATGAAGTCTATTCAAGTTTTTGTTTTGGTGCATAGTGTCATTATAATTCTAATATAATTCCTTCTTAATTAAAACATCAAATACTGAACCTGACTTCAATTTTGTAAATTTCTAACAAATTGAAAACTAACCAGAGGCTCCCAGGAGCCTGTGATCGCTCACCTGGCTTAGAGTTGCCCAATCAAAGTTAATGTGAACAAAGATTTAACACATTGCTTGATAATTGTCTGCTTGTTTTTCAACATAATAGTAGTCCAATACT
>JARWCS010000002.1:573194-583845 GCA_034783895.1 Geukensia demissa
AATAACTTTTGACAACATTGGAGGAATGATTTGAAATTTTGATATGTTGTTGGAGACCACCAAGTTCAGATCAAGTTCATCCCTTCAATAACATTGCCCCTTGAATTACCTCACCTTTTGGATGTTGCGGTGGAGGATATCACCTTTTATGTAACCAAATAAAATTTCAAACCTTTTGCCACACAATTCGTCCAATGCCTTTGATTATTTAAGCACAACATTGCTGCTACCGAAAAGAAAAAAATATGGTGCTTTCTCTCACGTCCGCAGTGGGGTTATTTTCAAGGTCGTCATATTTTGTTGACATTCCAAACTTCTAGACCTGAATAAAATAACTAAAACAGATTTTTATGACCATATATCATTTTTGAATATTTATTGAGTGAAAAGTTTCTGAAACGATATGAAATGACAACTTTCGTTGAAAATGAAATGAGCAAAGCCCTTTATACCTAACATGCTGAAACTGGGTAGCACGTCGAAATTGGGTTACACAATGTTACACAATCAGGCAAGTGGTAAAAGGCCCTGAAATTTAAGTGTGAGGCAAGTCAAATGTAACAGTTAAAGGCGATTTAGGCCCTGAAATTAAAGTGAGAGGCAAGTCAAATGTAGCAGTTATAGGCGATTTAACATGATTGCGCTAACAAAAGAAAATGAATAACAATAAAACACAAAAACAACAACATCTACAGGTTCCTGAGGAATTCTTATTTTTAGTAGGTCAAGTCCAATTTCTGCATTCGCATAAAATACAAAAACTTAAGAAAATATTTTTACAAATGAAAGGTCTATCTCCCTTAACTCAGGACTTAATATTCAACAAGGACAGATACAGGGTCTTAAAACAATTTACTTGTTCTACATCCTATAATGCAAGACAAGCATACAATAAAATATATACAAATGCCCCTAATCAAGATCCAAACATGCTCAAAGAACATCTTCATATTTATTATTATGAAGAAGTATAGTATAATACAGGAAGAAAACATCAGAATGAGAAAGAAAAGAGTTGTTTGAAATTACAGTATAATGCAATTATAAATGATTTTACTAGTGACAAAAATTTTATCCCATCTTTCACAAAAATATGAATAACTTATTAAATGAGAGGGCCTCCTCCTGTTAGTAATGGAAGAGAATTGCATGTCTGTTTTGGTAAAAAAAAAAGAAGACGTAGCATGTTTTACTAACAGAAAAAAACACGACATTTAGGTGTTTTAATGATGACATTAAATTTAGTTCATGTATTCAGTTTAATATGTACATCTGTCTGCCAAACTTGTTGGCTCCTAAGAATTCAATTATTTGAAGTATAGTCGTATTACCTAGTTTGATATTCTAAGGATTTTTAATTCGATCATTTTTTGCATTAACATTTAAAATTTTCACACCATTATTAGGTGTGAAACAATAAAGCTACTGAACTTAACCATTATAAATTCAGACAGTTGACAGAATTAACTGAATAGTAGCAGGTAAACAGAGACAACACTTCAACTCACTGAAGAAATGCCATCTCACACAGCCACATCTGAGAAAAAACCAACTCAAACAGCCACAATCTGAGGAAATGCCATCTCACACAGCCACTATCTGGGAAGGCACACAGCCACAATCTGAGAAAAAACCAACTCAAACATCCACAATTCTGAGGAAATGCCATTTCACACAGCCACAATCTAAGGAAATGCCATCTCACACAGCCACAATCTAAGGAAATGCCATCTTACACAGCCATAATCTGAGAAAAAACCAACTCACACAGCCTTAATCTGGGAAAACAATTCACACAGTCACAATCTGAGAAAATTCGAACTCACACAGCCACAGTCTGAGAAAACACTTCAACTCACACAGCCACAATCTGAGAAAACACCAACTCACACAGCCACAATCTGAGAAAACACTTCAACTCACACAGCCACAATTTGAGTAAACACCAGCTTACACAGCCACAATCTGAGAAAACAACTTACACAGCCATAATCTGAGAAAACACCAACTCACACAGCCACAATCTGAGACACACTTCAAATGACACAGCCACAATCTGGACAACTCGTACAGCCACAATCTGAGAAAACACTTAAACTCACACAGCCATAATCTGAAACACACTTCAACTCACACAGCCACAATTTGAGCTTACACAGCCACAATCTGAGAAAACAACTCACACAGCCATAATCTGAGAAAACACCAACTCACACACCCACAATCTGAGAAAACACCAACTCACAGTCACAATCGAGACAACACACGGCGTCACAATCCAATAAAACCCCCTTCAAAAATGGACCTCACCAAAAAACATTAAGTGTCGAAAAGAAAATTAAAACCCATGGGACAGGCACAACAACATGGAAGAGTTGAACAGTTTACCTTTCCTAGTCTTAGTATTGTACTAAGTTAGTAACATATATATCATATAATAAAATCTTGAATAAAACAACTCCTTCAACATGAGACAGCCTCGATAGTGTTATGGTTAGCATGCTTGCCTTGAGTGCAGAAGTTCAATCCCCGACTGAGTCAAACCAAAGACATTAAAATTGGTATTTGCTGCTTCTCCACTGAGCATGCAGCATTAAGGAGTAAGAACAAAGACTGGTCTGCCCAGAGTCAGAATAATGCGTCGGGGTAAAGTGGCATGTCTTCCTACAGACGGCTGCTTTCATGAACTTGCATGTTAAAAATTTCGCTCAGCATGTCGTCTGGTACAAAGCAGGTTTCATTTATCATCACTCATCATTAATATGCTCTCCTCCTGAATATGCATGAAATATTTGCCGTCCTGAATATGCATGAAATATTTGCGTCTGAATGTTAGGCACCATTCAATCAATCAATCAACCTTCAACATGATCTTTGATCTTTCTTGTGATAGATATTGAAATAAAAAATTGTTTCTTTCTACCCAACCATTTGCAAATTTAGATTTATTTAACCAGTAAAGTCATAAAAAATAGTATTTGCTGCTTCATGACTAAGCATGCATTATTTAGGAATAGAGCAAAGACTCAGGATCAAAATAATGTTTCTGGGTAAGGTGGCATGTCTTCCTGCAGACTGTTGACTTTGAGAGCTGGCATGTTTAAAATCTGGCTCAGTTCATCTTCACTCTTCAATATCCTTTCATCCTGAATATGCATGAACTATTTGCTGTTTGAAGTTAAGCAACATTCAGTCAAACAACACTGTGAAAGCCTGAAACAGTCTCCTATATGAACAAAATAAAGAAGTTTTCATTTTTTTAGACCTGCCCATATTGTTTAGAAGCAGGATTTTTATTGCCTTGATTAAGTTTATACAAGGTCAAAATTAAAGTATGTGGATGGCCAGTAGGAATTTAATATTGTCATCAATGTCCATCTTTTATGGCTATAATATGTTTGATATCATAAGATATGGATAGCTTGACCATGTAATATGAAATGATTTATGATGTCAACTAGAATATTTATATTCTATTACATTAGGGGCCCCATCAGGTACTTAAGTTATTTCACTTATCTTATACAATTCCCTAACCCTAAAGTGTTTTACAAAAGCTAATTATTTGAAGCATATGTGGCTATATACCTTGTTGAATACCTTGTCAAACTTTGATATTCTACTTCTGAACATAATTTTAACTTTTCAGATTTTTGTTGTGAGGTCTAGTAATAATTTTCACCATATTTTAGGCATGTCTGTGTGTATGGGGGGAGGTGGGTGTTAAAGCTTGTTGTCCTTTGATAATGGGACATCATGTCTCATAAACAGGATACTTTAGATAAGCTGATCCAGACAATATTAACATATTATTCAGACTATGGGACAAGACTTTTTTCTTTAACATTGATGATTTTCCCAATATAAAGTCTACATAGAACTATATAAAAATAGGAGATGTGGCATGATTGTCCATGAGACAGCCACCCACCAAATGACAGTAGAATTTAAACTTCTACAGGTCCCATTATAGACTTGAAGTCTAAAATATACAGTAATGAACAAGTGAACCTAACTGCACTCACCTGTTTATGAAGGTAAATCATGTCAGCTGTTTAGCAGGCTTTTGACACCAGACTGTATATTAATTACCCCATACATCAAAAACATGACCAATTTTAATTTCTTAGGAAAAAACAGTATAGAGAGAAATATTAGTTGCACTGTCACATTATACAAATATAATTGCACTTATGGAGCACATTGTTGACATTAAATAGGACCTCGACAGACCCTTTGGATTCTAATTTTTTTCTATAAACAAATCTTCTCTTAGTAAAATTAACATAAGACAATTACATAAGATTTAATGTTGTAGTAAATTTTAGAAAAGAAAACAATTTATTTGGAAGTTGAAATTGGTATTTTCTTAATTTTACATATACACATTTGATTTTTGGGGGTGCAAGTTAACTTTAGCTCGTCACAAAGACTAGGATTCCACCCTTGTTGAAGACCTCATGAGGACCTCTATTGGCTCTAGATTCAGCAGTTTTCTCAGAATAGCCCATATCTTCTCTTCTTTATAAAAAAAAATCATGTTTAACTTAAAACTTACAAAAGTAGTGCCACCAGCAACATAAAACCATTAGTAAATCATTTTACTTGTTAGGAAATTGATTTCATATGAACAGTAATTGCATTTCTACATATTTGTATGCAGTACGTGGTAGTTTGAGCAAAACCCAGCAGGTCAGCTACCATTATACTAAAGCACAAGTTCTACCTCTTTAAATGATAGTATAATGTAATGAAATTCAATTTATTTTGCAACTGGCTTAATTTGGCTTAAAAATGGAAGTTGATAAGGATGAAAGAGTTGAATATGTGCCAGGTGAATGTTACCACCGTTGATTGAATATCTCTAGCTGTTGCAAAATCACTATTTCTTTTATTCTTTAAATTTAAAGAATAATCGTGGTGTTATATAATTTTGCTTTCAGACTCAAATAAAATGACAATATAATTTTGATGCTTATCTATTTAACTGACATAATTTTAGCAAAATGAATTCACCAGCAGTATTTGGAATCAGTTCAGAATCATTTGATGACAATGGATACTACATGTTCTGTACTTAAAATGCATATAGTGTTGTGACAAAATTTTGATAGCATTCTTCTTTAGACCAGCAAAATGCCAACTCCCATTTAAAGTGCATATTAAATATTGTTATTGTATGCATAAGTTAAAAAAAGAAAAAAAACTGAGTACCGTATCTCTTGTATTAGGCGTCCAGGGCACACAAAAATTTCAAAAATAGGGGCTCTTTACATTGTGTGAATATCTTGAACCAACCATTATGTATAGTTATATGTTAACAGTTATCTTCAGAGTATGGGATGGGAGAGACTCTAGTCTCCATTTAAGGAAAAAAAATCTGAAATTCTTCATTCCGAGTTTTTGAATAAAAAATATCCTGCATCATTAAGAAACCCAATCCTGAATTCTTGAGAATGTCTAGACAAATGTTCCTCAGTTTTGATGATTTAATAAACCAGTGCATATATACATGTTTAATGGTTTGAACCTTTATAATGGTTGGTTCAAGATATTCACACAATGTAAAGAGCAGTGCCCTAACAATATTTGATCCTGTACCTCTAGGGTAGGTCAAAATACTTATACTTTACTTCATAACAGGTCACATAGTTATTCATCCCTCGTTCAAACAAAAAGCAACCATGTGGGTGTTCGGTAAACACACTGTTCTGGGTATGAGAAGAAACAATATTTGAAGACGGTACACAAACAATGAGTTGGATAATTTTTATAAAAAAAATATGTACGTTTATGTTAAATAGATTGGCCATTGACCGAAATTTTTTTAAAAGTATAACGTATATTTACATTTAAATTAGATATAGAATTTTTTATACCTTTACACATGAGTAGATACCAATTGATTTAGATATAAGTCCGTAGGATTTTAATGACTACAATCTGAATGACATGTAGAAGAATGTTTTACATCTAATTATGTGTAAAGTGTAGGATTTACCAGTATATTAGACCGTATTGATTATAGGCTTTGCCTGGAGCTGACAGAAGTCGTGTGAGTATGTTTACGGTCTTCTTATGTATTGAATTTCTTCTTATTAAATTGTCATCCGTGGCGTAATGTTTTTGGAAGGATGTCATGGTCTTAAATTTAAGCCTAGTTTAGCATTATCTTAGCTTCCACCTTTTATAGAAATGTAATAATATCATGATGAGGTTTTAGGTGACAGTATATTGTCAACAAAGTTGTTAGCAAGATTGAGATCAATTATCACCCAAGGTCTATGGCACTGTCCTTTTATACAAAACCTAGGTATCAAACCAACTCAGGTCCTAGACAAGGTCCTTTCTATTCTCTGAAGAATGCTAGAACTGTTAAAAAGCCTTTTTTCACAGCATTGTGCTTCAATGTACAGTGTAAATTCTTTACATTTACTAAGAAATGTTTTAAGACTATTTTTCCACAGTTTCTCTGATTATTTGGTCTGCAGAGCATGGTAGGTTTTTGTAAATATCACGTTACTAGGTTAAGAATTGAAAGAATTATCTTTGAAGTCTCTAGTCATCTAGTCATCATATTGCTTTTTTCACAGCAGTATTTTTTTTTTGCAGTATCCAATCAACAAGCAAAGATTTGAAAGCATTTTCTTTGCAGTCTCTGGTTAACATGGTAAGAATTGTTAGCATTTTCTTTGCAGTCTTTGGTTAACTTGGTGAGAATTGTAAGCATTCGGCTTTGCAGTCTTTGGATAACATGGTAAGAATTGTTAGCATTATCTTTGCAGTCTTTGGCTAACATGGTAAGAATTGTTAGCATTTTCTTTGCAGTCTTTGGCTAACATGGTAAGAATTTTTAGCATTTTCTTTGCAAATCTTTATCTAAATGGTAAGAATTAAAAGGAATTTTCTATTGCAGTCTCAGATCAGCATGGTAAGAGCATTTTCAGCACAGTATCCCTAATTCTTAGGTCTTAAAGTTTAAGACCTATTTTTCCATGTTTCAAATGTTATGGTATAAACTGAAAATTTTGAAAAAAAAAACCAAATTCTTACAATAATATATGTTGAATTTGAAAATCTCCAGTTCAGATACATGTAAAAACTTTTCCTTGTGAAAATTTTCTGATAATTTTGCTTGGAAGTAAATAACTAAATCCCATAATTCAGATTAAAAATAGAATGGGTATGAAATTCATGTAATGTCTAGCTCTACATACTTAACAAAATTTTATCTTAAATTATTTATTAACATAGAAAAGAATAAATTTTTTGTGATGGAATTTAAAGATACATATAAACAGGAAGAATTATATACATCTCAGGTCACCTAATTATAGCAAAAATGTTCATTCAACTGGCATTGTGTATATGTCTTTTTTGTAAAGTTAAGTAACCATGAAGTTATTTACATCATAATTCATATAATAAAACTTAAGAATTTTTACCTGGCAGTCAAACATATTGTCATATCCACACCAACTAGTCTCCATCAGATATATACAGGTGTTTAGCATTGAGGAGTCAAAAACCTTGGTCATATAGGGGTGTTTAATTTGAACATGACCATAACCAAAATGATAGGGAGCAATAAGAGAAAAACAATCAAGGAAATAGGAAACAAAAAAAAAGAATCCAAAATGAAACTGCAGAAAAGCACAAAAATAATACAAGGTGAAACATGAGAAAAAAAAACACAAAATTATGTACAAAGTTGAAACAGGATAGAAAAGTAAAAAAAATATTTCAAAGATAAAGCAAGTGAGAAAAACAGAAAAATATATCAAAGATAAAACATGATATAAAAACACAAAAAATATTACGAGCTGACACAGGACAGAAAAATACAGAAATATTACAAAGATGGAATGAGCGAAATACACAAAGATGAAACAAGACAGAAAAAAAACACAATAAATATTACAAATATAAAACAGGAGAGAAAACACAAAGGATAGAAACACACAAAAACATGATTAAACATGATAGAAACACACAAAAACATATGATTAAACATGATAGAAACACACAAAAACATATGATTAAACATGATAGAAACACACAAAAACATATATAATTAACAAGGATAGAAACACAAACTTATTACAAAGATGAAACAAGAGAGAAAAACACAAAAAGATCAAACATGACAGAAAAATCAGAAAAATAGGATGGATACAAAAACACAAAAACATTACTAGATGAAAAAGGATAGAAAAACACAAAAATATTACAAAAATAAAACAATAGAGAAAAATATAAATATTACAAAGATAAACAAGAGAGAGAAAAAATATTGCAAAGATGAAACAGAACAGAAAATCAGAAAAATATTACACAGATAAAACATAATATTAAAACTACAAAGAACACTAAAAAACAAGCATACATGAGCAACATAGGACTGAGTTTTATTATTTCGACTTCTTAGAACTTGTGTTGGAATACTACTGACAAAAGCTGAAATCTAACAATGTCACAATTTTGGCAATAATTTCTGAATTTATAGTACTGCTGGAAGTTCAAATTTGGAGGTCGCTACACAAGATCTATAAAAATTTTCAAGGAGACAACCATATTTCAGATGCTGCTCGAGGTTCAAATCTAGGTCCCTATAAGTTCTATATACAAATATATTTGTATAAAAATTAGGTTGCCATATAAAAATTGTGATAACATAAATTCAGTGATTATTTTCAAGATTCATACAATTAATGTCAAGGTGTTATGATGTACAGGTATCAAGGAGTAGTCCTTTGATCTTTTTACCTGAAGATTGACCACCCTTTTATCTTGATTGTCATACTCACACCTTTTCAGTTATTTGATTGTAAAGGTCTTGAGTACCATTTGTTGCCCTTTACGCCTCCTTAATGGTATTTAATGGTATTTTACAATGCATAATAATAGAGACGCGTGCCCTATAACCATTAATTAGCCGTCCCCCTTTTTATTTCCTATAACTTCACAGGTGATTGAACACTAGCGGTTCTTTTCTCTCGCCCTTATAAATTTATGAGCCATCATGAAAACAGACAAATTAGAGAAAGTGGTGTTTGAATAATGGTGATTAAAATTTTCGCAATGGATGACCTTTGGTCAACACCTTTGACCACTGTTTAAGGACAGGTGGAGCAACTGCATCAGAACATTTGCTATTATTTTAATAATTCCTCAATGCATCATATCAAAGGAATAATGTTAATGTCTTAATACATGCATCTGTCCATATTTTAAAATCTCTATAATGAAATATTAAAGACTGCATGTTTTAATATAATATAATGTGAATTTAATATGCGATGGTAAATTTCAACTAGACAGGTAACTGCCAAATAAATTCTGTAAAAAAAGTTGGCTTAGTAACAGGGGAGTTTGTTTGTTGGGGTAATTTATCATTTAGACATTTTCATTATTTTTTATGAATAAAGTGTTTGTCAGTTGAGAGATGTCTTGGCACTAATTGTGGTCATTTTTCATAACATTATTATGCATGGTCAAATTCTGTCTAAGATTGTGATAGGTGACCAGATTGACTGGTTTGCTGCTTTACTAAAGCTCTGCAGTGGTCTGTGGGAAGAGCAACTGTTGTTCCAATCTATTATCCTAATATAGATGTAGGAAAATTATCAAGGAAATTAGACCACATGTAAATTAAAAACTGGAAAAAATTTGCAGGTCTAGCAGTCTATTTCAGTTAAACTTTTTGTAAAACATTTTGATTGCCAATTCCTTTATGATATTTGATTATGGCTTTGTTTTGAATTAATATCTCCAATTGGCCTGACTCAACAAATTTGCTTTTAGGAATCTTTTTGGAGGGTATCTTATTTATACTTTTTATGTCTACACAAAGTGGTTATTCCACAATTACTTTCTTATTGTGGTAAAAAATCAAAATATTCCCAGTACTGTTAGTATAAACATGGAAAGTGACTGTGAACTTATATAGTTATAGACAAATAATTGGCCAATAATATTCAGGTATTTTTTGTTTTATTGCTTGAATTGTTATTGGGTGTTTGTGTTTCTCATTACCTTACAGCAGGGGATTTTAAGTTCAAAGCATTTCTGATAAACTGAATAAGATCTGTCAATTAAGAGGAAATAATAACAGTAAGAATTAAAAGAATGATTGCCATCAAACAAGAAAGTAAAAAGATAAAAAAGCTTTTAACCAAAAAGTGTGATAAAGGGGAGGCAAGTTTGCTCTTTGCTCCTGTCAACAGTCTTGCTCACTTATAATCTTTTGTCATCAAATTTAACTCAAATATGTTGCAAGCAATTGTGTATTCTTTACCAAATTTACCAGGCAGTTATTTGCAATTGCCTTGACAAAAAAATGAATGATTGCACATTGCATTGCCAGTTACTATGGTTACTGTGATGCTATGTCAACTGATATCTGCAGACTTGATATGTTTTTTTTTACATTTTTAGCAGAATTCAATTTTTTAGTTTACATTTTGTTAGTTATTTGTGTACAAAATTAGTTCTTTAGTCTGCATGGATAACACATTTTTTTTAATTGACAATAGTCTTTAAAAAATTCTTTTTTGGCAAACAGATTTTGGTATGAATAGAATAGAATATCTTTATTAACCAGAATGGGCCCACAAGGGGCATAGATTTATACAATCATTACAAATAAAAC
>JARWCS010000002.1:599678-613151 GCA_034783895.1 Geukensia demissa
AAGGAGTAACCTCTCATCAGTAGCATTAGAACCAAAACATAGGAAGTCAAAGATTCAAATATAGCAAAAGAAGCACTTAAATCCAAGCAAATTAAAATGGGAAGCCAAATCCGATGGCAGGGACAACTATTTATAACAGGTTTTATGATTGTGTAATGCAGAGTTTGTTTGTCAAGATTGCACTGATATGATTATAATATTGTTCATCTTGTTCATCTTGGTGTCAGCTGAAATAAAAACCTATTATAATGCACTCTGCTGTTAAATAACCAATTAGACCACACTGCTGAACAGATTCATAGGAACTGCATAGTAGTGTAATCCTGTCCTGTGTATTACAGACACTTCTGAACAGACTCAGTAAAGTACACCCTTTGTATTTCAAAAAACATAACTATTATATTAGCATAAAAAATATCAGACTCATAATTGATTAATATATATTATTATTTTTTAATTTAAACTTATTGAATATTAATTTAGTTCTCCTGTTAAGTTGGTCTTTTTGATCTGATACATTGGAAGTCAATTGTTTAAGGCACAATGGGTTATAATTGGGCTCCACCTTCCACTAGACAATATGAAGTGTCTGCACAAGAGCAATGGGAAAATTGATAGGTGTACATTCACATATACTAATAAGTACTTATCTGTCGAGGTTAAAAGTCATTCAAAGGGAAGATTAGGTGTATCCTTTTGTTTACAACTGGTCTGTTTGGTTTTCCTGTTTTGTCATATGTTAAGGGTATGTGAGATAATATTATCATATCACATATTTAATATGGTTTCACCATTGTAAAATCAGAATATCAGAGGACAACTTTCAGCTAGACCCAGTCCACTTATGATTGCCTGTATGTATTCCCGATAATCAATTGTCTGTATGTGTACTAAATCTGCTGTTGCCTTTTGTCTATTTGCTCATTGATTGTCTACTTGATGGCTAATTGTGCATGTATTTTCTTTTTTATTATTGTTCAGGTTGTTTGTTTGTCTATCATTAAAAGAACATGTGTGTCTATTGAATCATTAATAGACCATAAATCTGTTTGAATATTTCTACTCACAATTGATTATTTGTGTTTCTACTCAATTGTTAAATGTCCATGTGTCTTTTTGCTCACTGATCTCCCATGTTTCTACCCAAATGGTGATGTCCATGTGTCTTTTTGCTCACTGATCTTCAATGTTTCTACCCAAATGCTGAATGTCCATGTGTCTGGTTGATCATTTATTTCCATAAATGACTACTATGTTGTTAAATGTCCATGTGTCTACTCAGTCTTTGATTTTCCATGTGTCTGCTTGATCAATGATTGTTCCTTTGTCTACTTGATCATTGATTGTCCATGTGTCTTCTCCATCAATGATAGTTCATGTCTGTTTTTTTGGGTCTATATGAACAATAATTGTTCATGTTTCCACTTGATTAATGATTGTTCATGTGTCTTAACGATCCTTGATTGTCCATGTGTCTACTTAATCAATGATTGCTCATGTGTCTTGTTCATTGATTGTTCATGTATCTACTCGACCATTGATTGTTCATGTGTCTACTTGATCATTAATTGTTCATATGTCTACTTTATCATTGATTGTTCATATGTCTACTTTATCATTTATTGTCTGTGTGTCTACTTGATCAATAATTGTTCAAGTGTCTTTTGTACCTTGGTTGTCCATGTGTTTACTTAATCAGTGATTGTTCTCTACTTGGTCAATTGTTGTAAATGTGTGTTGATTGTCAGCGTGTATACTCTTGTCCGTGTGTATACCAATTGATTGTCTGCGTGTTTACTCAATCATTGACTGTCAGTGTGTATACTCGGTCAATGATTGTGTGTATACTCATTCATTGATCGTCTGTGTGCAATTCAATCATTGATTGTCTCTGTGTATACTTAATGATTGATTGTCCATGTATACTCAATCATTGATTGTCCATGTATACTCAATTATTGATTGTCCATGTATACTCAATCATTGATTGTCCATGTATACTCAATTATTGATTGTCCATGTGTATACTCAATCATTGATTTCCATGTTTATTCTCAATCATTGATTGTCTATGTTTATACCCAATCATTGATTGTCCATGTTTATACCCAATCATTGATTTTCCATGTGTATTCTCAATTATTGATTGTATATGTGTATACTCAATCATTGATTATTCATTTGTATACTTAATTATTGATTTTCCATGTGTGTACTCAATTATTGATTGTCTGTTTGTATACTCAATTGATGATTGTTCGTGTGTATACTCAATCATTGATTGTCCACATGTATACTCAATCATTGATTGTCCATGTGTATACTATCATATAGGGGACTCCCTGAGGCCTTCAATGGCTGCTCAAGTCCACTTGTACTATCAGTTGTCCATATGTGCTTGTTGAAGATTGATTGACTACATGTATATTGTTGTAGCAGCGGGAGTTGACATAGGAAGAATATTGTATTCCAGAATAAGTCAGTTTACAAAATTGTTGTAGTTCTTGTTAGATGTGGACTGTTACAAAAAATTGTCTGGAACAAAGCTCATCTCATCTGAAAAAAAAACCATCCAGGTATACCCATATTTTGAAAATTGGCATTTCTGAAGGTGTCTTTAAAGAGGTAAGAACTGCTTACACTTCAGGCTCCCATTTCATAAAACGATCGCTAAATTAACGTACACATTAGGCCATAGAAATCCAATGGAATAACGTGCACGTTAAATTAGCGTTTGTTTTATGAAACGGGGGCCAGGACTACCTGAATTGGCCCTGTTTTTGGTCAGGTCAATGTTATTCATGTAAATTGTACATGTTTGTTGAAAAAAATTCAAATAACTCAAAGGGACAGAGAGAAATCGATAAGTCAAAAGACAGACAAGACCATGGCTAACAAAGCAAAATGGAGAACAAACACTACACTGAAAACTTAAGCTGGAGTATCCTGTTCTTATACTGGTTGTCAGTAACATCACTGGTTTTGATATCGTCCCACTGTTGTTCCTATACCAGTTGTGACTAACATTGCATATACTGGCTTTGACTACTGAGTAACACAATGGGTGCCACTAATGGAGCAGGAGTTGCTTACCCACATACCACAATAGTGATCCAGATCTATTGTTGGAAATTAATTAAATATGATTTGGCCATTTTCTTTTGAGATGCATTTTCAAATAATATTCTTTGGTTGTTCTGTTTTTTCCATTTGCTACTCAATAATTGAATTATTTGAATATTGAACTCTGACCTTGATACTTATACCAAAGAATTTAGTTATGTAAATTCTTGCATGGAATGTATAGGAGGGAACATTATTGTTTTAGTTGTGATGTTAATTGACCATTAAGTGACAAGTACAAGGACACAGGCGGTAATAAACGAGGGGTTGTTCTGAATGTTAAGGAGCACAGGTATGACTTTGTTTACCTGTATTTCAAGGTGACACAAACTTCCTGTCATCCTGCAGAGATTTATCTTGTTTGGTATGAACTATCATATGCAGCTGATAAACCACTTACCATGAAGTTATGTCATTTAGTCAGGGTGGCAATATGAATGCAGAAATTATAGGGTGGAGTTTTATTAGGACAGTAACTTGACTCTTCTTTAGAATTTAACACCCACCCCCATCTTATCAATCAATTTTAGGGGGGTTGAATTACATTGTAATTTGACAGTGATTGCTTATGTCAGTTCCCTGGCAAGAAAAATAATATAGGACTGTAAGCATCTTAGTCATTTCCAACAAAAAATATGAAGTATAATATATACTGAACTCTGCACTTCATGCCCCATTAACAGGATAGTAGTCAGTGTGACCTGCTTCCTACACATGATCGATTTCCTTGCAATAATTAGTCATACTGGAAAACTTGGCTTGCATTTTAGTATTTTATTTTAACTTAAAGCCAACAGTATTCTATAATCAATCACATTTGTTAATTTACAGATATAATTTGCTTTTGAACCTTAAGCAATAATCTCTTTAAAATAGTGCAGGAATTAGCTTTTTAGTTCAGTTACACCCAGATTACTTGGTAATGAATTGTGGATGACCACAAGTTTGGTTTGTGTTTGGGGAGACATATATCTTCACTATTTATCAAGGTTACCGGCCTACAGTGTTAATGTTTTATCCCCATAGATCATCAAATATGTTATTAATGTCACCACAATTTACCAAAAATAGAAACTTTCTACATGTCATACAGCTAAATATAACTTTAATTCAGATCATAAAAACATCATTTTGACACATTGTATTTTATGTATGGAATCATTTATGTTAATGTTTGTTTGTGCCTAGAATGTAATTCTTTTGAAAGAATAGTGAACAGTCTTTCTATTACATACCTAGTTATGTAAGTGTAGTAAGCATTGTTGATCCTTATTAGCATCTCTGCCATACTAAGTATTGTTCCTCAGTGACCCTGCCACATATTCATTAACCAAAATAGCCCCAGGGCCCACATTAGCTCAATAAAAAATTTCCTAAATGATGAAAGGACTTTACATAAAACAAGCTTATTATTTGTAAGATGAAATTAGTTTTTATTGTTAATTTGAATCTATGAAATACTACACATAAAAAATTTCTGGATTATTAATTTTACTCCCAGAGCCTAAGTGGGAATGATATGTGTATGCGTCCATCAATTTTTTTTTACAGCTTTGCATATAGGTTGACATTTTTCAAAAATCGTTTTTTTTAAATTTCTTAATAGATTAAAAACCATTAAGATGTATTGCTTAATTTCACATGCAATTCTATATAATATAGATATTGAAACTATTTATGAAATTATTATTTTTCTGAAATTAATCAATTTCTGTTGTTGGAAGCAGTGGTTTTGTGACTATTGAAAGAAAGCATCATTTTGTGGTGAGGTGTTTCTTAGTACATATTTGTATGCAGTTCTGATAACACTGCATTTAACCGTATCTAGGTATGACTAGCTATCAGGACCATATTTTGGTTTGACAAGCGGTGTAAGCAGGTCATGTTTTAAACAAATCAGCTTGTTCCATAGTGGTTCATCATTTGTGTAATTATATTTTGTATGATTTGGACATGTGAATGTTCTTATTTTATTTTAACGGATTTATAATTTACCTTGTACTAAATGTAAGTAGATCAATATTGTTTGTACATTTATTTTTCATCAAATATTTACTATCATTTTATAGTTAATAAATATTGAAGATTTTAATCCTATCTTTTGCACCATAATAAATAATCTACATTTCAAAAATGCAGAAATAAATGCTAATCAATAGACACGATTGAATGATTTAATATTTCTAAATTAGGCTCAAGTGCAGATATTTGAATAATTTATTATTGAAAATTAAAAAATAACCTTTAAGGTTCTGCATGTGTGACTGTGTGTGACAGAACTAGGTTTTTTCCTTAATATTTAATACTTTTTTGTCACATTTTTTGACCTTTTTAAAGTTTTTAAATGAACAATGATGTATACCTAATCTCAGCATGTTTTAAGATGCAGTCTGATGCATTAATCAAGTACTTAGTTTGTCATACAGGACATCCTTTTATAACTTGATAGTACTCCAAAAGTAAGTGTTTTATTTATTTCTTATAAATTACATTATTTTATAGAAAATTTAACAATACAAATAAATCATATTTATTTAAATCATTCGAAGATTTATTAATTCATATTAAAAGTTAATATATATTAGGATTCGTTTGAGTATGAAGTCTTGAATCTGGTTTTATCATATCTGTCACTTCCTAAAATACATATAAAAATTCATTTTTTTTTTTCACTTTTACCTAGTAATGTTACCTTTTTCAAAAAATCTTGTCTCTAAATTTTGTTGAAGATCAGTAAGGACTAAAGGTTTAATGAGATTCTCTGAGTGTCTCACCTGTTTAGATTTTTTGTAAAATTCAGAGTATGTCTATTGTTTAATCTATATTAAGATGGAAAATCCTTACCCAGGGACAACCCTTCAATAACATATATTTTAGACTCCCAAATATGTTTAACAGAACATAAATTCACATACAATGTATTAAATTGTAGTAAATATGTTTTTGCAACATGATATTTAAAATTATATATCTGTTTAAAAAATTATTTTTTTTGTTTATTTATGATAAATTTGAATATGATTGAAGTAGCCATAGACATAAAAAACTAGATTAATTTAAGATGATTTCAGGAAAAAACTGCATGTGAAGAATTTATATTAGGAATTCAATTTTGATGACAACCTATTGCAATAATTATTGATATTAACAAACAGTTTAAACTAAAATTGAAACTATATAGTGTAAACTTATGTTTTTAAAGAAGATATATTTGTTTTACATTCAGCCAGGCATTCACCAATATTATAAAGATGAATAAACAAATCATATTTGGTTTATGGATAACTATGTTTGTATGTGACAGGATTGGCAATCACCCAATCATTGTAATGGTGGCAAATTCTGTCAAGAAAGTAAAAATTCATAATCTTCTCATCAGGGGCAGATCAGGAGGGGGGTTTTGAAATGTAAAAATGATATAAAAGGAAAATTTTGGTCTTAATTTCCATTAGAAATTAAGAAAATTGATGAATCAAGTGCCCCCTCTCTTTTCTCTCTGCTCATCCTACATGGAAAATAACTCTCTTGTATACAATGTCCCAAATATATGGAGAATTTCAAACATCATGTTTTTGTCCTCAATGTTAACCACTTTTTAATCATATTAATATAAGTTAAATCATTTCTGATGGAAGCTTAAGTCCAGAAATCAGATCGTTTACTTTTATATTGTAATAAAAACTTCAAAAAAAATATGGTAACCAAAATTTATAGAAATCAAATCTTAATATCAGATCTCATATATTTAAAACTTGTAATAAAAAATAACAAAACATTAAATATTTGTAAAAATTAGATATTTGTTTAATGCATCTATTTATACTCCAATTTATTTGGTGGTATTTTATATAATCATCAAATATTTATTGTTAATTTGAAGTTGTGTAAATAGTCATTAATAACAACCACCTACCAGTCTTGCCTAATGAGAAAAGTGCTTGACAGTACTGTAGGAAGACACTTATCCCTACGGTCTTGCAATTTCTGTTTTAAATTGAAGAGGAATACACTTCATTTTAAAGATAAATATCAATATTTTGCATACTTTGAGGTTGTTCATTTTTCCTTGAAAACAAAAAACCATCCTGAACTTGTATTCTACTGGCGAACAGAATTCATTATTAGCTCTCACACCCAGATTTTAACTGTAAGAGTCGGAAGACTTTTGAGGTTTAATCAAATACAGTGAACACTTAATGGACTTGAGGTTTGAGATATCCTTGGTGGTTGAGTCATTTGAGATTTCCATGGTAGTTGAGTCATTTGAGATATCCATGGTGGTTGTGACATTTGAGATAGAATAACTGAGATTTGACTGTATTTGTCAACATAAATAGACAAATCAACAATTTCTAGGGATTATAGGAAGGCCTTGTCTTTGTTTTTCTTTGATGACCAATATTTTTCTTACAGAGAATGCGCAAATTGTGCAATACCTGGTACATGAATTTTAATTAATTGACCCACTAAAAATTAAAAATTGCATCAACTGTTGTTTTTTTATATTTCAGGATTTCTAGTTCTGGTGATAAATCTTCAATAGTGGCTCAAGTACAGGAACCCCCACAGGAGGTCGAAAAGGCAAAGATGGGGAGGAAAAAAATACAGATATCAAGGATAGGGGACGAACGAAACAGACAGGTTAATATATATACTGTAAACTTAAATAAACCTTACCCTACTACCACGCTGCCTAAACTGAATTAGTTACAATTTTTGTACCAAACAAAGGTTTAGTCATAAAAGTTAGTTAAATCTGTTTAAACCAAGCACCTGTTACATCTAAAGAAAGTTTTTAGTCCTGGTTAAATTGAGACAGGTTTAAATCTATTACAAATAAGAAATAGATTTCACTGATTGATACAATAAGAAATTTACAAGACATATTGAAAAATGCTTCCAATCTGTACAAGACAAAAATAAATTTCAAATATTTCTATAAAAAAAACAAGACACCCATTTCACATTATACTCAAGAAAGTTTCAAACATTTGAGTTCTTTAACTTTTAGGACATATGCATGTTAAAGAGGAAGCAAAAGTAAAGAGAAGGTTCAGAAAACAAGGGAAAGTCGACAGACACGGCAATCTTGAGAACACGACACATAACTAAAAACAAACACAAAACTATATGAACAATGCGGACCCCACCAAAAAATTTTCTATATTGTAAAAGAGTCTCCAGGACCAAAATAAGAACAATAAATTGGTCTTAACCATGCATTGAATTATGATATGTCTGTAATTGTGTTACTAATTAATAGGTTAAAGTCATTAGTGAAACCAGCTCATTGATTGTGATTAATGGAGTATTTAATAAACACAATCAGGTGGGATAATTAAAGGTCCACAATGTATATAGATATTAAGAAACATGACACCACTTAAGGATGTTAATGGTCAGATGACTTTCTATTTTGTAATGGGTCTTGTAAAGTAATTAATGTCCAGATATTAGGTGACACCATATTAACTTATTCCATACAAGATATGGACACTTGTTACATGTATCAACATTTTTGGTATATCTCCTGACATTTAACATTTACACATGTCTGGGATCACATGGACATATAGAGTGAACTGCAAATTGATGACATTAAACATGACAGTACCTCGGAACTCAATGTGAATAGTTATAAAGTTTAGTTATGTCTAGTTAGAGCTATGCAGGGCAAATTTTAATCTCCCCACCATGCATGTTATCCTGTTTGTAAGCAGGTGTTGTCCTGATTTTAGCCTCTTTGCTGTAAGCAGTACCATATAGAGTTTCATATGAACCTTTTATGACAATCATATTAAACTGGGTGTCATGGTTTAATATTATTCCAGGTAATTTAAAGCCCTCAGTAGAGAGTACCTCAATCAATGATGCCATCTTTGAGCTGCTGTTATAATTTAGAACATTCAAACACATTGCGTAACAAGTTTCAGTGACAAAGCCCTTCACTTAAGTTATACTACTTTTACACTGATTAACTTGACCCATGTGAGCAAAGAAGCTTATCCGGTCGACATAATTATATGATTGTATCTTTCAATTTAAAGTAATTGTTACTTTCTTTTCGTGGGTGGACCATTTAAATTGTAACACAAAAAAGTACCGTAGTTTTTTAAAGAAGTTTAGAGCAGTCGTGGGGACTAGTATTTTGTAATTTAATATTTTCATACAGGGTAGTTAGAGTAAATCGTGACTGAAAGTAAAATAGGATTAAAGGTATCTGTTGACTCCAAATGGAAATAAATAAGGGAAAATTGATGATTAATTATGAAACTGTAACACAAGTAGAACTTGAAGTAGGGTCTCTTACATAACAAGTTCTGTCTTGGAAGATTGGAGGGATATCTTAAGAAATAATTTGATACCAGACAGGTATCCAGTGGATTTACAATTTATGATAATAGAAATTTTCATATAAAATTACTTAAATGGATCTATTTTTTAGTCTTACTCTTAACTTGTTTTACTAAAAGTTTTGGCCAAATTCAGTTCAAGTCATGTTATTAATATATCTGACTCCAAATGGTCTGTGTAGAATATTACCTAGTTAGGCCAATTAAAAATAATTGCTAGATTTTCATCCCCACCCGCACCTTAAAAATTTGACAAAATTTCAAAATTTGGGGGAGGGCAATTTTAAAATGTTTGTTAATAGTCACAATTCTAAGAATTTCTGTGTCCAATTTTGGTCTGGTCTAGGTGTAATAGATTTTACTGCATATCTTTGTAAAGTTGAGCACAAATTATATACATTAAATTATCTTATAAGGTTGTTTGTAGGAAATATCTGTGTGATAAAAAAAAAATAATAATAAAATCCTCCCACTTGCCCCACTTTTATTTCAAGAGGTGGATGAAAATTTAGTTATTAAGTTTATTTGGCCGTATATAATGAACTTTAGTCAGAAACATTTATGATGGAAACAATTATACAACCACAAAAATTTTGTAATTTTTTGCATATGATTCGTAGTAGTATGTCACAGATTTTCTCTATCATAACCATTTTTTGAGATAAAAAGGTTCAAATTAAGGAAAATCCATTTTCAATAATTTGGAAAATGATATTTTTCATCTGATTTTGATGGGTTTTTCCAAATGATTCCTTATGAAAATTCAACAAAAGTTAAAAGTTACTCTCGACATTTTTGTAGCTTTCACTAACTTTTTATGAAAGGGGTCATAGGTAAAAAAAAAGGTAAATTAGCAGGAAATGAGAAACCTTTGGATTTTTTTTTTCTATCTCAATGTTAGCTTTCAGTCCAATTGAGCACAAAATTCAATTAAGCATGATTTAAACAATTTTTGTTTTTCATCTGATTTTGATGGGGCTTTCAAAGTCTTCTTTATGTACAATGCAACAAAAGTTTCATCAATTTTGGGGATAATGGGGTTCAAAGTGATCATTGTTCCAGTCATTATTTCTGTGTCCAGAATATAACTGTGTCCAGCAAATTAGTGTTCTACACTTACCGAAATGTTCATTTGTTAACTTTTCACATATCAAGGTGCTTGGGAAGTACCCAGCTTTTGGATTATTTGTTCAGATGTTTGATAAACAGATCAAAATATTTTAAGCAGTTGGAGATTTCACCACTATTTTTTGAAAAAAAAAATGATTCAACACAACACTTACATTTTGAAAAAGTGATTTGACAATCTTTTCTCACTATGTAGTAAATTTTCTCATTTCTAAACTGGTATGGGTAAAACAATTTGAAAATATATTACTTATAGACTTAAAAAAACCGCAATTTATGATGAAGTTTTGTGAAAAATGGGACTATTTTGAAAGCCTGTCCGTATGTACTTTTTGGGTATTTCACATCCTTGTTAAGATGTAGCTGAGAGTTTAAAATTCTTTAAAAGTAAAGAACTTCATGTTTCCTTCAAATTTCTTGTGTACTTTGATATAAACAGATTTATTAGCAGATGTGAGAACTCATTAAATGTTTGTTTGTCTCAGACTATATTTGGAATCTGACAGATTTTCATGACAATTGTACACACATCTGTTCATTTCTTCACCCAAGGAATCTGCAGGTGACATAATCAACCATTAATTAAATATCGATCAGTGATTGGTTTTGTTGCCACATTCAACTTGCACTACCAAACAGACTTGTTAAAAAAGGAGCAGACACTAGCTTCCACTTGTTATACAGTAATATTTGAAATATTTCAGGGTATTCAAAGTTGTATATCATGCTGTGAAAAAAATATATGTTTTTCAACAACTTAATTATGATGAATATACACTCAAACCCTAATATTGCCCATGCAAAAAATCTCCTGCCTGGAAACATACTATATATTACTATACCCAGTAACATGAACAGTAAAGCCCATCTTTTGGACTTTTTTTAATACTTGGTTAACTTCACTTTGCTTATTTTTTAAATATTTTTTGTGACAAATTAAAAATACAGTTGCACCAAACGTGCCCCAATTGTATACAACCTGTTAACAAAATGCTATAGTTTTCAATTTCAAAAATTAGACCAGCTCGTTCAGTTCTACCCAATTTTTTGTTATCTTCTTCTAGTAAATTGCATGTTTAATCTGTTAATAAACATTTAAACTGAGTAGTAAATGCTACCAATGTACAATATATTTTTTCCACTTACAAGTCAGACATTTGCCTTAAACAAGTAAATTTACAAAAGAAATATATTGGGTAAATTTCAATGAGACCACCCTCCATTTGCGTAAGAAACCAGGAGAATCCTGCTCCTTGTGATGAACTCTAGATCACTCCTGTATACCTTTAATTATGCAAATCATGCCTAAGTGCTATAAACAAACATTTGTGTAAATACAAAAAAAAAAACAACTTGGAAGACAAAGACAAAAAATGTTTTCTTATATGTCTGATAAATATGATTTATTTTAGGTAACATTTACCAAGAGGAAGTTTGGCTTGATGAAGAAAGCTTATGAGCTGAGTGTGCTGTGTGACTGTGAAATTGCCTTGATCATCTTCAACAGTGCTAACAAACTGTTCCAGTATGCCAGCACAGATATGGATAAAGTACTTCTGAAGTATACAGAATATAATGAACCCCATGAGTCTCGTACAAACAAAGACATTGTAGAGGTAAAAATATATTAATATCCCTAGGCCCCATGAGAGGAAAACAGGTGGTGGGGTTGGGGGATCCATTATGACTGGATGGAAATGGACAATGTGATTATGAAGAACACACCTACTATCCTTTTTTCTGAAATTACTTTTAAAATTTTACCAGAACTTTTTTTACCTTGTCCTTGTTTTTTTTAACGTAAAATATATGCTGGGCCCCCAATTTTCCACTTCTGTACGGGATTCTTTGAAATTTTGTTTTGTCCTTGACTTACTGTACTATACGGAGTGACAAATTTTCATTTGGCATAGACTTTGATAGAATTTCCATATTTCATGTCATTTTAAAAAGTCAAATGAATAAGGGGAACAGTCAAAAGCTTTGACATTTTTAATTCATATTTTAAATTTTTGTAAAATTTAGAAAAAGGCTCATTACTCTCAATTTGTCAGACAACATACAAAACATATCCTCAGGCACTTTAACTTCCCTAATTTGTCAAAATATAAACAGTTTTCTAATTCATAAGACTGCTTTTAATATACAGTTTGTCCTGATACAGTAACAGTTTTTTTTATGAAACATGTTGACTTGTATAAATTATGTAACATCTGTCGTGAAATGGTCCATGTTTATTGTTTGTTGAGTCTGTTATATGGGTGCACATAGTGTGTGATAAATCTGTTATAAGTGTGCACACCATGTATGATAAATATTATGTAAAAACGAGAATTAGAAGTGCCACAGCTGGTTACATAATTTCATTTTCATTTTAAACTTAAAAGAAATGGAAATAAAGTCAGATGGATTGAAACATTCTTAAAAAAGGGGGGACCAACTACATTTCTGGGTCTATCAACTTACATAATGCTTTTAATTATTATGATGACTATAGGCTTGGCTTGAAGTTAAGTCTAATAAGAGAAAATAACAGTTTGTCATATGGTGACAATTTGTGAAATAAAGGGCATCAAAAGAAACTCCTGGTCTGTCTTTTAATCAGGTTTAAAAACGACAAGTAAGGGAAAAAAGGGGTGATAAAATTTATTACAGGATCTCGTTAAAACAGTATAATTCTGATCTGCAACTGCAAAAAAACTAATTCCAGTAGTTTCTTTAGTTATACGACCGCAAAAATTTGCGGTCGTATTATGTTATGGCGTTGTCGTCGTCGTCGGCGTCGTCGGCGTCGGCGTCGGCGTCTTGTCTGTGGACACATAGGTTTCCGCAACTTATCTTTTGATGGGGTGAACCGATTCTTTTGATA
>JARWCS010000002.1:621464-636941 GCA_034783895.1 Geukensia demissa
TTGTTAACATTTTAAAAACTTGATGACCTTGTCAAGAAACAACAGATGTTAAGAATCATCTGTGTCTACAAATGTCTGGTATATAATTTTTTTCCGATGTGAACTAAAAGCATTCTTTGTTGATATCAAAACCTTTAAACTAACAACACCATAGGCTCTTCTAGGGCTTTGATTTATTTTGAGCAATTTAGAGCTTTCCAAAAGGAGTGGTATTCCAGCCTTGATAAAGGCCTTGTGGATTTTTAAATTGTAGATGTTTTTCTCATGGTTGAAGTGCAATCTCATTTACCCCATATCTTTTAATTTTAATATTAATCAATCAAAATGTTTTCTAAGCATCAGTTGTAAGTGTTGTAATATTTGTGTTTGATACTCAAGAGGCTCATGGATTCTTTCTGTTAATCCATGCCGTGATGGCACATGTTGTCATCTAGCTGCTAGCCTACAGAACTGCTTGTTGACTTGTTTTGGTCATGAAGATGGTTGTTGGACATAAAACAACAATCAGCCAATCATTTGGTTGCTTTATAACCAAAAAATTGGTTATGGTTTTGTTGAATAAAAACATGTAGTAAACCAGAACTGTGCATACTTGGAATTGGAAAATGGCCTTTAAAATATTTATTTCATGAATTTACAATATTTGTTTTCAGTTAAATATTTGTTAGGCTTGGAGTGTGCCTACTGTAAATTTATTTTTTAAACTTGCAGGTGAAAATTCATCTGCTAAGGAATGTCTTACAGGAAGATTTGTTGAGGCATTTTTTTCTTCTAGTAAAAAATCAATTTCTATGAAAATACTATGGAAACAGGGATAGAAGTCATGAAAAGCAGGTCATTGACATCTTTTGTTTGTCTATTTGACTGATTTTTTTTATAAAGAAAAAGTCGTGATATCTTGATAGTGCAATACACCAACAGGACTTTTACAACCCTCAGAAATGTGTGAATAATGAACATTTGAGACAGATTTTTACATTTTTATTAATAAATCAAATCATTTTACATTTCAGCAACACAGTTTGAGTCCATATCCCAATCAAGTATTACCACCACCTGGAGTTCACTCCCCTGGTCTGCAGATGCACAATTCTCCATACATGAACCAGTCGTTACATCCACCACACGTCATGTCACCTAACCCTACCATCAGTAGTCCTGGGCTGCTTCAGCCGCCGGTTCATCCCAGTGTCAGTCCCAGGCCCAATTCTACAGGTAAGTACTAAAATCAGTAGTCCTGGACTGGTACAGCTTCAGGTTCAACCCAGTGTCAGTCCCAGGCCCAGTTCTAAAAGTAAGTCCTACCATCAGTTTTCCTGAGGTGTTACAGTTGCCAGTTCATCCAAGTGTTGGTCCCAGGCCCAATTCTACAGGTAAGTCCTACCATTAGTAGTCCTGAGGCGATAAGTCACCAGCTCATCCCAGTGTTGGTCCCAGGCTCAACTCTACAGGTAAGTCCTATCATAAGTGGTCCAGTTTTGTTACAGCCACCATTTCAACCCAATATCAGTCCCAGGCCCAATTCTTCAAGTAAGTCATACCATCAGTGGTGCTGGAGTTTTTTCAACCATCATTTTCGACCCAGTGTCAGTCCCAGGCCCAATTTAACAGGTACGTCCTACCATTAGTACCATCAGCCACCATTTTCAACCAAGTGTCAGCCACAGGACCAATGCTACAGGTAAGTCCTACCATCATTGGTATGGAGTTGTTACAGCCACCAATTCAACTGAATGTTAGTCCCAGGGCCATTTCTTCAGATAAGTTCTACCATAAGTAGTCCTGGGCTATTAAAGCCACCAGTTAATCTTAGTGTCAGTCATAGACCCAATTTATAGGTAAGTCTATCAGTAGGTCTGGTCTGTTGAAGGCACTGGTTCAACCCCAGGTCCAATTCTACAGATAAGTCCTACAATCAATAGTCAAAGGGGTTTCAGCCACCAGTTCAACACAATGTCAATCCAAGGCCTAATTTTACAGGTTAGTGGTCCTTCAATATTTAAGAGTGAAGTTAATTTAGATAAACACATTAGTGTTCACTGTACAAATATTAAAAGTGAATTTACCATTATGTTGTGGACGGTTTGCAGTGAGAGCTAATCATATCCTTGTCTTCAGAATTACTGGCCTTCACTGAAATGTCTTGATTCAAATACTGAAATTTCTGAATGGTTTTTTGATGTCACTAAGTATTCATTCTAAGGAGTTGATTGGTTAGTTCCATTTCAGATAAATCTTTGTGCTAATTGCTTAGAGTTTGTCATTTTTTTATTGGGACATGAAGTATTTTATTATATTGTGTATTTATTATACTTTGAGTTGTGAACACATGATTACAGTAAATCTTACACTGTGTATTTTTTGCAGGAAACATGGTGGACTTAACTGGATCTTCACAACCAAATGGTTATTCTCACAGGGTCTCTCCATGTCCATCTCCCGGTGCAATGGTCAATAAAGGGCTTTCACGACAATCTCCGCCTTCACGACACAATATGAGACCCATGATGCCTAACTCCAGAGCCAACATGCTAAGCCCTGATCCTGTAAGTTTATTATAATAGTTATTTCACTACAAGTAACATTAAGCTTTAGTCGGAATTTTTTTAAATTATAGATATTCAGGAATTTTATATTGTTTAAAAATTAAGATGAAATAAGTATTCAGAGAACAATATACCGTATAGATAATAAATGAGTGATTCTTTAATATATGTTTATTTTCAGTCACAATCAAGGTCTACAAATTCTTCACTGTTAACTCCAGCGGTGTCGCTAACGAGCCCAAGCAACCACACAACCAACTATCCGTCCCCATTACCTACTTCATATCATTCTAGTAAGTATGTCAATGCATAATATGTGAGTCTGTAATACATCAACAATTTCCAAGAATTAACTGACAAGAATTATTACATCAGTATTAAAGGACTAGCCCACAAAATAAACAGAATATATGAACAGTCTTTATAGAATAATTAAAACGAAAAAAGACAAAAACAATGAAAATATTTGCTACATAATATCAAAATAAATAATATTTAGGAAATAACAAAGATATCATTAAATCATGCGAATAATTTCCAAAAGTCAGCTTGACATCTGCAACAGATTGTAATACAACTGCAAAAAATTCCCATCATTAATTCAATAAAATGTTCCTCCATATGATTGGTTTTTAGTAGTTTAGCCCTGCCCATTTTTAAAGGGTCAAATGAGGATTTTTTTTATAACAATGTTATTTCCAATACCATTCACTTTTTATATTGTATAAATTACATATTCAGTGTAACTGATTTTACTGTATGTATTGCCATTTGACAACTGTTTATTTTAGGCAGTAACAGCAACATTTTTGGCTACCAGTTTGTCTTTATGTTGAGATATGACTGAGGTTCCAAAATGACTAATTTAAATTCCCATTTTCAGGGGAACATGTCATTAGATTTTCCGTAAATTCCCGAACCCCAAAAGGCAATCTTAAAATAATCCTTATGTCAGTAAATAATCACTGTTTACTTAGTGTTATATAATCCGTTTCTTCCAAATTTTGTGTGAACAGCCATGTTTCAAAACAACAGTAGCATTTAGTAGGAACAAAAAATTGTGTCACATAAGACCCCGCAACTAGTAATCTTTATGTCCTACTTTACTGTCCCTCGGTCCAAAGGTTATTTACATGTGGACAATTTCAATCTGCTGAATACAAACATGTAGGTGGTGCAGGCTTCAGAGTCCATCAGCCACTTTTTCTAGTCTATTTGCCACTAGAAAGTTAACTAAATGATCCTCATTTTGGAAACGTTTTACTTTTATGTGATTTTTATTAGTTTCTTAAAGCTTTTTTATTTTTTGGTAGGCAGAACAAAAGTTACTCCAAGCAGCTTTTTTTAATCATTTACTGTTTTGTCTATAAAAGAAATCAAGCCCAAAGTAGTTTGGCAATTTTATCTTGATGTGGTTTCTTATTATATTTATCTAAGTGAAGGTGAACAGATATTCCCAATCTTTTTCCATTTTAGAGATAAAAGGGCTTAAAGTGGCAGAAAAAGGCAATTTTACAGGATTTGAAAAAAATATTAAGCTTTCATCTGATTTTTTTTACTTTGTAAATGATTTTTGGTTTTTGTTCAATTACCTATGGATTTCAAAATGTAAGGAGTCAACATGCCAATTACTGTGTCTGTCATGTTACAAGGCCCAGCAAACTACTGTGTCCACACTTGCCATAGTGCTCCTGCAAAACAGGCTAGAGTTATCTTCCTTCCCACAATGATTTTTTTTTACAGTGCATTTCTTTGTAATTTATTACCAAAATTTCAGATCTAAATTCATTTAGGTTAAAACTGTAGAATTAAGATTAGTTATTCTGAAAAACAAGCATTAATTTAAAAATAGCATAAACTTACTGTGAGGTGAGAGTTTTTACTCAGTGTTGAAGGCCTCACTGTGACTTTGAGATGAAGAACAGCAATCAAAGCACTGTTCCTTTGCTTTGAATTTACTTGTATATATGAGATTTTTGTGTCATGAATATTTACACCATATCTATAATTAAAATATTTATAAATTCTACAATTGAAGTAAGGTTGTAGTAGAAACTTCCAGAATACGCATCCTAGTAGCTTGTGTAATATGCGCACTCGGAATCCAACAATTTAGTATATTTAGCATATTGATGCTATGTTATACATAGTCAATAACTCAATCACTTATTGATATTTATGAAGCATACTGTCCTGTCATATTTATTTGTATACAAATGTCAGTTGTCAACAAAACTATTTTATTACTGACCTGACAACTGTGTTTCTACATATAATTGTAAATATCTATTGTATATAAATATTTATAAACCACATGAATTGTTTAATTTTGTCAACTTTTTCTTCATGTAATCAAAACTGCAGAACAATATAACTATGTTATAGATGGGCTAATCCATAGAGGGTTGGGAAGTTTAAAATTTTAGGGCTAGTTGCTACTTTTGAAAATCTCCCTTTGGAAAATATCATAAAATCTGTAAAAATATCATGTACAGTAGGGAAAAAATGGAGAATATCATAAAGTCTATTTAAGATATCATGCATGGTAGGGTCATCTCATCCTCCTTTTTTTATTTTTCAGAAACAATCATAAATAGCTGATTTTTAATTTGCAAATAGCAGGGAATTTCAATTTTAGAACAGATCAAAATTTTCAAGTAATTGTAAGGTTTATCACTCTATTACAGTCCATTACATCTTATTTCAACCCAAATTTTGTTTTTAATGGATGATTTGGGGGGAGGGGAATACAGAATAGACCTATAGTCGACATAAAGTCCAAAACAATACAGCAAGTAACACATTGATATGATGTTTGTATATTTCAGATGAATTTGCCTTGAATAACAATAGTATAGATATGAACAGTAACATGTCAAATTACTCACACCAGTGGAGTGGAGGGTCATTAACCTCAGGGATCCCTCCCGGAGGGGGAGGAGGGCCTGGCAACATAAGTGGATTTCACCCGGCTTTACACTCGTAAGTTGCATGCATATTAATGTAAAAGAACAGTGACGATGGAGTTAAATTTCAAAATAATATCTCTTCTTGGACAGGACCAATGATTCTATGACCGCAAAAATTTGCCATCGTATTATGGTATGATGCCGTCTTCGTCGTCGTAGGTGTTGTTTGCGTTGGCGTCTGTGGATAGGTTGGTTTCCACACAATAACTTATGTTCTAGTTAACCAATCCTTTTAATATTTTGTGACATTGATAATTGGTACTAGATAAAGGTTGGTATTGATTTTGGTTGATCTAACCCCACCCGTTTTATGGGGAGGGGCCAGAAGGGAATTTTCTCTTATTTGGATGCAAGTTCTCTATTGTCTAATTTTGATGGGTTTTTTTTCTTTGTTTTCCCCATTAAAAAGTCATAATAATAGACCGCAAGCGTCATGACCTATCTTTTATTGTTATTGAGATATAGGGGGTCCCAAAATGGCCACTCCCTAATTTTTGAAACATTTTTATTTCTCATCCTATTTTGATGGGTTTTTTTGCAAATGATTCCTTATGGAAAATGCAATAAAAGTTACTCCAAGCATTTGTTCTTAAAATTTACCTTTTTTTATGTACAAAAGGTGTCAAAGGGTTTTTAAAAATGTGATTTTGCAGGAGATGAGAAATTTTTATTTTTAATCCAATTTTGATGGAGTTTTTTGCATTTGATTCCTCTCAAGAAGAGCTTTCAGGCGTATGGCAACAGATTTTCTCTGGTTTACTGTTTTTGAGCTAAAAGGGGTCAAAGTAAGGGGGGAATTCAATTCCAAATAATGTGGAAAATTTTATTTTCATCTGATTTTGATGGGGTTTTCTCCAAATGAGCCTTATGAAAAAATTAACAATAGTCAAACCAGTTTTGAGGATAATACGAGTCAAAATGATCACTAAACATATTACTGTGTCCAGCACATTACCGTGTCAAGCACATTATTGTGTCCACACTTACCCAAAGTTTCATTTGTTGACCTTTCACATGTCAATATGCTGTGGTCGTATTATGCTGGGCTTGTGAAGCACCTGAGTTGAAGGTTATTGTTAATCATCTTGATGAGATCAAAGCATCCATCGAGATGTTTTGAGTGAAGATAACCAATGATGTTCTGTTTATGACTTCATTGCCAAGTATCATCAGTGACATTATCTTAATTATATCATCAAAGAACAATGGAATCAGTGGTAATTTTCTCATAACAGCTTAGTATCCTGATAATAGAATTCTCAAGTAAGATCAAAGTAAAAACCAATAAACCAGAGAGAATTCCCATCATAATATACCACCCACTTCAACTTGTCACAAATAATTTTCCTGGTTTAGTTAGGAGACAGTTTTGATTTCAAACACATAAAAGTTTGTGGTTGTCAGTGTGCGGTACATTTAAAATATAAGGCTATAATTGTTACACCATGATAATTGGAAATGTGTCAGTATTTTTTCTGCCTCAGATTTTTCTGTTGATTAAACAGATTTATCTCTTTGTGCCATGCAGTAGCCACTCTAACATAAGTAAAGTGCATCACATGGCAAAAAAAAAACTGTGTAAATGATAGCGGGGTTTATAGACAGTTTGCTGGTCTGTCTATCCATCCACATACCTTGTAAGTGCATCTCCATCTAAACCATTAAATGGATTTCAATCAAACTTTACATGAACCCAAGACACAATGTAGGAAGGAAATACATCTCAGCTCATTTCAAAGGCAATTAATTCACTTTGAAGTACTGGGATGGGGGAGCAGGGTTTACCTTTTTAGTTTTGCTCACAGTTTTACACCCACCTTCATGCTCGTCAGATGTTTTGTTTAGGCAGGTAAAAATATTAACCCTATCTTGTAAAAGTACACGTTTCAGAAGGTTTTACTGTATACTACACCCAAAACTTGGTATATATAGGTTACAACCCATGTGTCTTATCTCAGGACATTCTGTACTTATTTAAACTCTTGTCCTGGATTTTAACTGTAGAATGTACTAAGTACTATCATGTTAGTTTTACTTTTGGATACTCATATATCATCTGAAGAAGCAATATTTATTAATAAAAAACAAGTGACCTCTTCATTAATGTTAATTTGTGATAAAATCCTTTAAAAATGTGAAATTGAAAAGGCTGCTTTTAAAATCAAGTGGCTGCTTAGTAGAGGTGATCACCAAAACAAGCTTTCATGTATTTATATTCCAAATCATATCATTTACAGTATAAGGCCAAACAATATAATAAGATTCTCAGATAACCAAACCCATGCCAAGACAATAATATGTCAGTTTTTTATTATTGAAAATGAAAACAGTCCTCACTCTAATTTATTTATTCAATAATCACTTTTGGAAACCAAAAATGTTGTTTGTTAGGCCTGATAAGGTTTTTACTGCTTTGGTGAAGCCATTAATCGGCATGAATAAGAAATGAATGCCGATTTTGTAGACATGATTGTATAAGGAGCCACTCTTTATACCAAAACCATTCTTTTAGTCAACACTTTAAAACCACTGTGAATCTAAAAAATGTTTTATACAAAAGGGAAGATATGTGGTAAATATCAAGGAGACCAAACTGAACTTCAGTAAGCACCACAAGGTCCTTGAACAAGGGAGAAATTCTTCTTGTGACAAGCTCCAGATCGCCCCAAACAATCCATAAAATTAAGCAAATCTTTTTTCAATGTTTAACATTTAAATTCAAAAAGCAATGTGAAAACAATGATGTTGATTTCTAATAATTACATTTCTTATAACCCTGTTATAAATGAAAATAAATTCACAATTTCCTACCCAATGTAACACCATCAATTATTTTTTCACAAAAGCACACCCTGTTTTGGATTTGTATTTCAATTTGAAATTTCAAGTTGCATGACTGTCTGTACATCAAACATTTATGCTGCTATTAAATACACCTTATTTGATCATGAATTTTGTTTATATTTTCAGGACCAGTGGAGGAGGAAGTATATCACCTCTCGCTGTTAATACCATGAATCACCACAATCTAGCTATGACTATAAAAAGTGAACCGTTATCTCCGCCGCGGGATTCTACCACGCCATCGAATCATCATTCACTTAGACCTCCATCAACAGGCCAAAATCATTTATCGCCAGTGCATATGAACCATACACATAGTAACAATTCATCTCCTACGGGCATATCACATTCTTTAGACTATGATGGACCCATGTTAAAACGGCCTCGTGTAGATCATGGGGCATGGGCTACCTAGAATATGTATTATAGCTTAGTTATATAATTAAGTAGTCATATAAATTGTTTTTGTTAAATATTACTCTGTAATTGTTGCCATGGTGTTTTTAAATTTGACCCCAAGCTTCACTGTGACATTGAGATTTACCTCAGCTGTGCTATTTTATGTTACATTGAAATTTTCACTGTGTATGTGCCTTTTAAATGGAGAAACTATTTTGCTGTACATATATATTTTATGGTTACACACAAATGTTTGTATTTGTTATTGTTTATTAATCTTATATATTATTACACATTTTACATCAATGAATAAATGTCACACTGTTATTTTCATTGAAAAGATAATCCTTATAGTTTCCTTTTTTTCCTTAAGAATTTTGTAACTGTACAAAGGGAAATAACTCGAGTTATATTGTAAGGAAGTTGTGTATATGAACACACAGAAACAAATAGGCAGCACAAAAGTTAGGAAAGATCTCATTGTTAAATGTAAAGGATTTGGTAGGATCAGGAAAGTTTTAATCCCTTAATTTTATTATTTTCAAATTACTACATACTAATGGTTAATTTGGAGCAAAGTCAAAAAATGATTCCATACGCTTTTAAAATTGTGATGTTTTTGAGTTTTTTGTGCTTTAGAGTATTCCTCTCTTATAATAACACAACTTTAGAAGAAGGAATAATAGAACAGGGTCTCATGAATTAAGGGCCCAAAATTGGCCTTATCCTACCTCCATCTTTAAAAGAATCTCTTTTAAGTGTGAATTTTGACCTCTTAGGTCATTTTAATTTGACTTGATGTAAATCATTTTCATATGAATTAGGTAAATTCTAATTTTCTTTAAGTTTTATTTACAATGTAACAGGCAAACAGGAGGAAGATATTACATATTTTGGAGGAAAATTATAAAAGGTATTTTGGACCTAATCAAAGATAAGAAATTATAATTGTTTTCTTGGCAGCTTATGAGATAAAAGTTACCTGCCCTTGGTCTGTGGTTCTTTCTTAGTATGACAGAGTAAAAATGTTTACCATAGTCATGATATCTGTGGACCTGGCCATATCTTTCTGTAGGACAAAACTAGTGCTTATTTAGTCAACCCTTTGTTGTTGTTTACTTTTTTGTTGTTATTTTTATTTATTGTCTCTGTTGTTTTGTTTGTTTTTAAAAAAAGATTTCTTTAAGGTTATAAGGATCTCTTTCTCTCTAGACTTCATAAGTCTTTGTTATATCTTATAGAGCTCACTTTACCGTGCAAATAAATGGTTTGTATGAAGTAGTATACCAAAGAAATCAGTTTTGTTCAATTAATTTCCCTGAGTGCATTGAATAGACTCTGTTAAAAACTGGAAAACCATTTTAAAGTAATTATTTGCATACATATAGTTTTATTTAATATAAAAATAGGAGATGTGGCATGATTGTCCATGAGACAGACACCCACCAAAATTATGTTTCATAGAAAAAAAGAGGTAATATAATCCAAATATTTTGTGAATGATTTTCCTTCCTGCATTTTATGGATTATACATTTTAAGGGGAGGTAACCAATGAGGAAACACTTGTTAATGTGTGGAAATGACTGTTAGTGCATCATTTATCATTTCTTGTGATATTACGTGCCTGTTTATTGACTAATGCCTTCCACATTCTAGTGCTAATAATCAATTTTAAATTAAAATTTTTAATGGAATTGCCAAATTTTCACACAAAAAAAACCAGAAATTAAACTTTCTTCCCATTGAAATCCTTTATCTTAAATCATCAATGCTTGTTTACAAAAGGTATAAAATTTTTACAGCTTTTTTACATAAACTTTTACAGCTGAATTTATACAACACCTTTAACTCAAATTAGGAATACAATTCCGTCATTATTCAGAATCTATCAGATTACAAACTTGACTGCTACTGGACACAAAAGGAAGCTAATATTGGAAGTTTTAATGGAAGTTATCTGTAATAATTTTAAGAAAGAGGAAAAAAATCCCTAATTTATCAAAGTTTGTGAATATGAAAACCAATGGCTAGATATTTCAAAGGGTTAAAGTGACTTCCCCATTGACTAGATAAAGATCAAATAAAAAACATAACTACTAGTTTGTGCAAGATTCAAGAATTCAAAGGATAGTAGGAAATATGTCTAGAGTTTATAAAGAGTTTAAGATTAAGGTAATCATGTGATACATCTAAAATATATTGAGTCTGTAAAGAGTTGGTGATTTTAAACACCTATACATTTGCTTCAAAGTGATGCAAGACTTGTTAAAGTAAGCTTGGAAATTCCCAATTCTGTTAAAATAATATGATAATTAAGTCTACTTTTGTTATGTAGAGCAAACAATGAGAAGTAAAAAGGTTTTGAAACAGTCATGATATCACAGACAAATGTTCTTGTGCTTCTGGAAAAGATATTATTAGATTTATTTTTTAGTAAAAAAATTTGACAGTATTCCAGTTAATTTTATTGAATTTATGATTGCAGGATTAAAAGGCTCACATATCTACCTATTTTATATTTTATAAATTTGGTATTTGTGGAGATGGCCTGAATATTGTTTGTACATCCACATTAATAAAGTTACATTTTATTTGATTGTTACATTCACTACTCCATAAAACTACATTGAATTATCAGTATCAATAGATATAACTACAATTATTACTGTGTATATAATCTTAGACCAGATTGTTTGATGATGTCATGAGGTCAATTGACATGAAATATTGGGTCAACAAGTTTTTTAAGTTGTATTAAAGTAAGATAGAATTTACCAGTGTTAATGGGAAACATTAAATGTTGTAAAACCATTGTAAGTTTAACCCTAGTCCACTTACTGACAACTTGCCTCATCAGTTATATAATTAACAATTAATTCTATTAGTAAAGATAGGTGCCACTTCAGGGTGGAAATATAAATTTAGACCATTTTATTTAAAAATATGTATACAAATTCTAAGTTGAAATGATTAAATAAAGATGCCAGTGCAACTGAAATTCATTAGTATTATTTAAGTTTGAGGGTTACCTCAGGGAAAACTTGTTGTTTAGATAGGTTCATTTTGTAACAGAGACATATAACACCAGAGATAATGACCGGTTTATTCTTGGGAATATGATACGACCCTTGTCTTATTTTTAATACCATTTTTTCCCTGATAAATATAATTAATCACAATAAACTGTTGTACATGTGTATTTTAAATTAAAATTCTGTGTAGAGAATAATAAATCTGAAAGTTTTATTTTCAAACAACAAAATGTTATGCCTGTTGAAAGTAAGAAATGCACAATTATTGTACTGAGTGTTTATTTTTTAATTTAAAAAAATGGGTTAAAATTACCGAATTAAAAGTATACATCCACATTATTGAATGAAATATTACATGAAACGTCACAGGACTGTGATCTCATTTGCCAGTCTCTTGAATTATATGTCTCTGAAATGTGGCATATTTATACAGTTGGTAAAATTGGCAAGATTGTAAGTTGGATTAGGAACAGTTACAATTTTAAAATCAAAATTATTTGGTGTTTATATGTGGTTTTCACGTATGTTCATGAATCTAACAGGAGTCTGAAGTATGCCAAATTTCCGGTGTCATCTAATTACTTCCCTTTTTTATACTTTTTCATTGTTCGTAAAATTAAATATAGTATTCATGTACAGAAAAAATATCATATCTAACTTGACATTCAATTCATTAGTAAAAATTTTTTTTTTTTCAATTTTGTATTTTGGTATTTCTAGAATATTTCTAAATTGTGATAATATCTGTTAAATTGAGACACTGGTATTTTATGTGTACACAACTTTCTGAAAATATTGGTGCATACACAATGTTCTTCACTCTCACAATGTAAATATTACAACAAAAAAATAAATAAAAATAAAGCTTATATTATTTGTCACTGTTTTGTTTTCTTACTTCTAGAAATAGGAGTTGTGATATAATTGGCTATGTCACAGAAAAAAAAGTATAGGTTACAAACATCTACACTTCAACAATGGACAAAGATCCACACTTTAAGGCAAGCTTTAAAATGGTCCAAATACTTCTGTCTGCTCTGGATTTGTGGGGATCATTTTCATAGTTCTTCGGTAACCAATCTGAACATCCTCGGCCATTTCGGTCATAAAATCTGTTATGGTGACCTCTTACATAAGTGGAAGCCATTTTTTCTTCCTTTGTTGGATATCCAAAATTCTATTTATTAAACAGAACTAACAGTTGTGTCATCAAACTTGAAGAGACTGACCTTTTAATTTATTCAGTCCAAAACTGAAGCCTACATGATCTCCAGAAATATCACAGACTTGTGTTTGGCTGTCCTTTTGTCATTCTTGTTATGATGACATCAGATGCTTATTGTGATGTCTTGAGTTTCAGTTTCTTGTAATTTTTTTGAATTGCAAATTAATGGTCCAAAATCTAGCATATGAGGGCGGAAGTGACTGTAGTGTCCAACCGCATCACATTTCAAGCATATTTATGCTCATTTTCATACACTCAAAGTATTATTTCTGAAGAATGATGGAAATATAAGAGCGTGTTCCGATTGCTGAGGTAACTTGTGGTTTTAAGGAAACAACAGTTCGTGGTTCTGAGGTAACTTGAGGTTTTAAGGATACCAGAGGTAACTTGTGGTTTTAAGGATACAAGTGTTCATGGTTCTAGATAACATACTGTTGTCAGGATACAGTAGTTCATGGTTCAGAGATAACTTGCTGTTGTCAGGCTACAGTAGCTCATGGTTCTGAGATAACTTGCTGTTGTCAGGCTACAGTAGCTCATGGTTCTGAGATAACTTGCTGTTGTCAGGCTACAGTAGTTCATGGTTCTGAGATAACTTGCTGTTGTCAGGATACAGTTGTTCATGGTTCTGAGATAACATGTTGTCAGGCTACAGTAGTTCAAGGTTCTGAGATATATGCTGTTGTTAGGATACAGTAGTTCATGGTTCTGTGATAACTTGTTGTTGTCAGGAGTTCAGGATTCTGAGTAAATTGATAGACAATTAAGTCAAGTTGACCTGTTGGTCTTTTCTTGCTTATTATTTTCTAAATAACAGGTTCCCTATTTCTTGCAGCAAATCAGAGGCTCCAAAGCTGCCTATACAGGAGAAGATTAGTTTTGAAAAAAATATCAAATGAAATGTGGTTTTTGAGGCATTGTCGAGAATGATGAATGAGGTTTATATTTGGACCAATTTTAAATGTGTAAATTATTATTTAAATATGTAAACTCTTCCAGTAATATTCGCAACGTTTCAATTTTTGACAAGTAGATCTCTGACCAAAATTTCCATAAACAATATGTGTTACACCATCTAAATGCAAACAATACAATTAACCAAATATTTTCTAACAAGAAACCTTTTTGCTACCATTTAATGTTTTCTTTTTTTTCACATCTAGAGCAAAAGAATAAGCACTCATTTTTACCACATTTATACATGTATCAAAAAAAGATCACTTTGCTTGCATCAGCTGTGTTGAATTCCTGAACTGCACAAAGGATAGTTTTTTTGGTAATGTACCATCCAAAGGAACATTTCTAAAATTCAAAAAAATTCAATTAACAAAAGAATTTCTGACAAGAAGACCTTTGATGAAAATTCCCATAGAATCATTTTGTTCAGCAAAGTTGTGTCTTGCCATCCCTGAAGAATTAAAAAAATATATTTTATACCACAAAAATTCAAAAGTCTCAGCTGTTTCAGACAAGAGCATTGGAAAAATAGACTTAACAAGTAACAAGTGTGCATTTCCAACTACTGGGAACCAAGTTGAAATTCCAATTTGAACCAGAATTTTATCTAGTCAACATTTGTGCTTAGTTTGAACTCATTTGGCTAAGCTATTAGGGAAGATAGAAAATGAAGACTTTTTATTGACATTGACAACATATGCAAATTACTTTCAATAGCTCTCCTTGATCTTTGGTCCATGTGAGCTAAAAATGTAATTTTTAGTAAGTTTTATGTTAAAAAAATAGAGAAAATGTATCCATGGGTGATGGGTGCCCCGTTCCAGCAAACAGGAAGTAAACATATGATGGACCTGAAAGGGGGAGACAGGGTATCACATAAATATCACATCAATCCTGCATACAGTGTACACAGAGAGTTTTGCATGAAAAACACCAAGGCTGGTGAAATTTCTCCAACTTTCTCTGAATTTCACCAGCAATCTGAGTGTTTTTCATACAAAACTGTATGTGTACCAGTAAATAGCAAAAAACTCTTAAGCTGGTGAAATTTCTCCAAATTTTACCATCAATCACCAGCAATGTCCGAGGTCAGTCTGTAGAGTTTTTCATACAAAACTGTACTTAAGAAAAGAAATCTTTGACTAATATTGACCGACATACAGACAGGGGTAAAACTTAATATCCCCATCAACTAAAAGCAGGGGCATAACAAAGTTTGGCTGTAGTAGCCATATTGGCTGCAAGGTGGGGTCATCAAATAATCAAAATGCTGATAGCGCTGGTAGAAAGATTTGCAATCAAATATTTGTTAACAATTCCAATAACTTGAGAAACTAGCTTAACCCTAAAACAGTAAGTTAGGTTTTTACAAGCCAAAAAGCAAGGACTGGGAATCTTTTAGCAATTGGTTCTCTTTGCTACTAATAACCAATCTTACATGTAGGGAATATGTCCAATAACATCTTTTTTTAACTGGAACATATTTTTATTGTCTCCAGCAAGA
>JARWCS010000002.1:652912-664111 GCA_034783895.1 Geukensia demissa
GTGTTCCTTTATGTTGATAACTATGCGGACAATTGAGCATCACTAATACGGCAATGAATATCCCCATGCCTAAAGTTCAGGACATGGGTTAATATTTTATATGATCCTATCAGTAGAGACTAGTTTTGTACAATTGAACAGTCCATTTGGTAGGGGAAAACCACGTAAAGAATATTTTTAACATTTTTAACACCAGTTTTCTGTAAAACGAGCACAATATTTTACATTCAATCTGTAACAGACTATTACGAATTTCAATATCTAAATGTAAAGGGCTTAATCTACGTTCAAAATGCTTTAATAGTTTGGCCTCCAAAAGTTACTATAAAAGTTGATTTTGACCCTAAAGTACTGCGAAGTTTCGTGCAGTATTATGTCAAACTATGTGTAGAACTGCGGAGAAATTTTTTCTTGTTGAGGAGGTTCGGGTGACTTTTTGTATAATTGCAAATATCAATTCTAGAAAAAAAAAAACTTGTTCAAAATTAGACCTGGATTAAAATATTGTAATAGCTTATATAATATCATTGTCATTTAAGCATTTATAGAGGATAAAGTGATTTTTCAACATTTAAGAAATTTCTCATTGCCAGGGGAGGTAACTCCATTGACTTTATTTTATTAAGGATTGCACTATGGAATTATAGATTTATTAATGTAGCAAGAAAACGATATCGGTGATCTATACTATTCTTTTTATTTTCTCATAACATCTAATTAAAGCTATCTTTTCCTGTTTTATTTTAGAATTCTATCGTTTTATGTTCTCTATATCTAGAAAATTGCAGTTTTTCCCTATATAATCCACAGAAAATGGAGGATTTGCACAACCCGTTGCTTGAAAACGAGTTCGGTGACATAGACATTTGATTATAATTTTTTAAATAGCATAATATAGGTTATCGTTCATCAAAGTATAAACAAATTCTATATATTTTTATTTAGAGACCCCAACTTCCTTAAGTGACATAAATTATGAGGACAACCGTCAATTTGTTCAGTTGTAATATTTGCAAAAGTGCAATGTGGTATATGAAATGTCGAACTCCCTCACAAAATCTCGTTACGGACTATAGCTGTGTGTTATGTGAGTACATTCAACTCGAAACCTAGACTTACTGTACAACTAGTACTGAATATAGCAATAGTAATAGTAATGTGACTAAGAATGACTTCAATCCATCAAGGCATAAAAAAGCTATGGACCGGACACAAATCTGAAGAGAAAGACGGACATGGTAGATGATCCAATACTTTTTGCAACAACCGTTCTATTATTGAACAACAATGTTTCCAAGTATATCGTGACTTCAATCGATCAAGGCATGAACAAATGGACAAGACATGAATCTTAAGAGATAGACTGATTGACAGACAGACAAAAATGTTTCTATATACCCCCAAACTTTTCCAATTTCTAACTTAAAATAAAATATGCTCATGCACATTCTGTCCATTGGAATAAACAAACATTTTCCAAGTATTTTGTTGTATCAATCAAAGGAATCCTAACTTTGATGTTTTGGACAATTCAAGGATAATAAACATAAGTACAAAAACATCCAACAATTCATCAGAATCTTAGGGTTCACCTGCTTTCCCTGTTGCCAATATAATAAAGAGTCAAATGTGAAACCAATAAAATGTCTACTCAGCTGTCAAAAATGAAAATTTTTGTAAAAACTAAAGGAATATTGAGGGAGCAACTTAGCATCATTACTATAAATTTTGCCTCCGGAGAATCATTTGAAGATGGTGTCTTTCTAGCGCCTTTTCAGAGATTAAATGGGATTGTCCATTGTACCTGCTATTTTTCCGCTGTTCAGCGCGTCGGGAATTATGATATTCAACACTATTTGCGTCTAGGATATTGCTCATCTGCCTTTTTTCTTCACAATACTGTGCCTGTCTTTTTTGCAACCTGCATTCAGTTTCCTTCTATGCCACCCTTCCTCCCTCTACTGTTTCTCAGCTAAATTTTTACCTGTGTCTTTTTCACCATGTTTTTTTTTTTATTAAATTCCTTCTATGACCCCTTACCAATAGATATCAAATGACCACTCCTTTACCGTTTTATTCACAACATTCGACAACGACATCGTCAGTTCACAAAGCATCACAGTTTAAGATCACTTCAATCCCAAAGTTTTGCCGGAATACAATAAATAGATAGCGACATTGCAGTCTGCGTTCGAGAGGGGTGTTTATTATGTTTATCATTTATTAAAGTTTGATATTTGTTTGTGTCTGAAAGAAATGTAAAAACTTTTAACTTTCACTTTGTAGGCTAAACTAGAGTAAATCGAACTTCAACGGGGGCCATTATTGCTAATAAAAGTTTTACCTGAAGTTCACTTTCAGTGACACCTATTTTCTCTTAAAGTGCCATGAACCTGTCGCGCCGTTTAAATATGTTGTGCCCGGGTCAATGTCATTTACGAAATTGTCAGCTGATTGACTTTTTGACTAGTCGGTTCAAGCATGTTCAAAATTTTACAAAAATATTAGCATGCAGAAAAAATTATGTCACAAAAATTTCAATAATTTTGGATTTATTTTTATTCTAACATATTTCTTCCTTTCACATCTAAAACTGATGCAATGAGACTGGTTATAGTAGTTCTCTATTGAACGTTAAAGTACGGCCTTGCTATTTATTTACTCCTTGCTTTTAACTACGACAGCATGCTTTTTAGATGTTCCCTTGTGTAACCTTAAAGTGCAAAAACAATTTCTTTGTACCACTTTTTATGCGTTATTCTGTTCTATGATGATTATGCAATAATTTTATAGTGTGTTTTTTATTGTTGTTTTGTCACACCACTGTCCCAGGTTAGGGGAGGGTTGAGCGCTCATTAACCGGTTTAACCCCGCCACATGCCAAATGTGCCTGTCCCAAGTCAGGAACCTGTAACTACAGTGGTCAAATTATCTGTTGTTCTTTATGTTTTATATGTTCATCCTGTCCCAAGCCAGGAACCTGTAATCCAGTGGTTGTCTATAATGATTATGCAATAAGTGATTTCAATTTAACCAGTAAGATATTTTGTCTGTTTTTAGCTTACATTCAAAATGTACCCTTCTTTTCAAGTTTCAAACAAATCAATTAAGAAAATATTTTGGAGTTCACCTATGCTCCTTTTCTTAATTGTGGATATTTTGCAGAAATGAAATGATCTTACTAACAAAATCTAATATTATAAGCCTAACGAGATGATTTTCAGCTCAAGATAAATGAAAAAGTCCAAATTAGGATTGAGTTTTCATCGGAAGACATGTGTCGTCTGCCGCAACTTTGCCTTGTAAGGCTATGACAAAAGGGGGAGGCTTTGACATAAGGATAACTCGGTCATGATTGAAAAGGTTATAGTGCAATTTCAGACTCGCTAATGAAGATTATGTATTTGGTTGAATTCTGTTGAGTGGTTATGTTGGAGCAGCGGATAAGGAATAATTACCCCCACTCCTTTTGTTCAGCATATCAGTCCAAGTTGAAATGGCCGCCAAATTTAAATATTGATTTGGAAAGAAAATAAAATTAATAGTGCAATACAACACTTGCTACTGAAGATAATGTGCAAGTTTGGTTGAATTCTGTTGAGTGGTTAAAGAGGAGCAGTGGACTAGAAATGGTTACACTCCCCATTGTTCAGCATACTCATATATGTCCAAGTTAAAATTGCTCCCAAAATTCAAATATTGATTTTGAAAGAAAATAAGATGGTAAGTGCAATACAAGACGTGTTACTGAAGATTATATGTAAGTTTGGTTGAATTCTGTCAAGTGGTCAAGGAGGAGTAGCGGATTACGAATGGTTTCCCGAATTGTTCAGCATACTCAATTATGTCCAAGTTAAAATGACCACCAGAAACATAAATTTGACAAACGAAACATGTACAGATTATGAACGGAAATGCTTATAAACCGTTCTTGGCAGTACAGGTCTTGTTAAATTACAAAAGCTGAGTATGCCTTAAAACCAAATTATTTATAAAGATCTGAATTTTTATCAAATATATCTTAGTTGAATTTTTAACATTGTAGCCATAAATTATGGAAATATTTTGTTTTGATTTTCTAAGGTATCTTGGTAATTGCAAAAAATACATAGCCGCATCATATGAAAGTCTCAAAACAGCTACCTTTAGGTGTTATCATTGGTAAATTATGTAGCTAAAAGTACATTTGAAGAATGTTCTTTATAAATTCATAAGATTTAGGGCATATTCACCACATATGTAAAATTAAGGTAAGAATGTTGTCCCTCTGCTGCATTAAGAAGTAACAGTCAGAATAAATCAGGAATTGTTGCAATTATTCCTTCATTGAAAATAAGTAAGTTTGCCCCTTTGGTATCTTCGAATTGTATCTTCATGTTTCGAACATATTATGCAAATTCAAGTTGTAAAAACATTCTTTTGATAATTTGCTGCCAGATAATTATAATGTGGATTACAATATGCAGAGATATTTCGTTGATAAAATCTTCAATGCACAATGTGAGAATTTAGTAGACCTTTGCATTGCCTCCCAGGTTCGAGTTCTTAATGGTCGTTTTATTGGAGATTCTGTAGGTAATTTTACATGTTATAAAGCTTAAATGGAGCTAGTATGGTGGACTTTGCTTACCGACGTGGACCTGTTCAATATAGTTAATTTTTTCAAGTATCTGAAACAACGTACTTATCAGATCATGTATATATAATGTAGTATTCTACTTTATGGTGATAATATTCAAGATCAAGTTTTTAATGTAATAAAACAGTCATACACATTAGAGTTCAAAAACAAAACTTAAAGATATTACTTCTGAAACTTCTGTTATAGATCAAATTGTTTTGTTTTATTTTTTCGAAAACTCCGACAATACACATTACAGATTTGAAACAGAAAAGGCTGCTAACGATTTAAATAATATATATTTCAGAATCTTGCTGAAAAAAGTCCTGTCAAATAATTGGATTAAAAAGGAGAAAAAAGAAAAACCGTGGGTTGACACAGAACTCAACGTTTTTTTTAAGAAGACTATTGCACGCTTAGGGACCAACCTTAAAAACAACCCTTTAATTTACAATTTTAGTCTATATTTTATAAACACTGCAAAGTTTGACAAAAAATGGTGAAAAGAAAAAAAATATCTATACACAAAGGAGTTGTTAAATAAACTCTTAAAGTGGAAAGAAACAGACAGAAAGCAAAATTGGGAAGTTATAAATAACCTAAAATAATGGAGATAACTTAAATAATGTACTTGATATTGAAGAAAATTTTGATAAATTGATTAAACATTTTAAATTGTATGTCACTGCTGGTTGATTTTAGTCCCCGAGGACATTCGCAGCCCAGTAGCCAGAATTTACATCCCTGCATGATTCATTACCTAAATGCCTTTAATTTTTCTGTTCAAAAATAATAAACAATTATTATAAATTTCTAAGGCTATTACTTCTGACACAGAGGTAACACTTAATTAAGTTTTGACTCCTATTTAGATTGTTTTGGTTCTGATGTTTGTGCTTATTAAATGTCATTGTATTTTAACCGGATTTCCAACATTTTGACTTCGAGAAATGTTGACGAGTTGTAAATCAACGAAATGGTCATGCATTTTCGTCGATTTCTCCTATATAATGAAATATCTAACTTTAGCTAACCTGACCAAAAAGATGATTTACATATTTGCTGCATTTGTTTAAATTCTAAATCATTGAAATACGAAAAGACTTCGAATCGTATTGCACCCTGTAGATCTCCCTACAGCCTGATTTAGCTTCATATTTCGATTTTGGGATTCGGGTACTTTTTTCTAGGTGTATCTTTGGATCTCGGTCTTCCTATGCCTTGGTTCTACTGATGAGAGGTTGCATATTAAAATTCACCATATTTATTCGACATTGGTAAACTTGTATAAAGATCTTCAACAATATTTTCAGCGATTTGTTAATACTAAGTCAAGTGTAGAATACCCATGCGGGGGATCAAAAGTGCATATAGTCCAAAGAGACAAGACAAAGATTTTAGGATTATAATATTTACAGTGATGTATTTTTTCCGGAGAGCCTTTGAAGCCGGAATTCTTTATATATCTTGTTAATTCTGAAATTTTTTTATTTACATTCATTCAATAATACAATATTAATTTATTTTGAAACTATTATTATTTATTTAAATAAAAGAATTTATTTATAATTTTTACAAAATTTAAATGAATCTTTAGTTGGATAAAATATTAGAATTCCAATAATAAATTATAAATAAATAATATTAACTATTCTGGTTTGCTGGAAAAATAACTTCTGAGTGTAATAACTGTTTAAATTTAATATTTCCTAGACGCTTTTAAAGCTATGCGACATTAGGTCAATCGGAGGGGTATGATGGATAATGTTTTGTCAGAAAGGTGCGGCAAATGTACTGTTTGATCAGCAAATGAATGTCAGTTGTCTTCAAAAAATGCTATCTCGCGAAATCTCGCACGCCGGTTTGGTCAAATGAGAGTTGACATTTCACCCCAATTTGCTCTGATTACATAGTATTTTAGAATATAGCGTATAATTAATCTCTTCTAATATTGATCCTTTGGTATAAGAGGCAGGAATCATTCATTTTTAGACAGTAATTTTCAAAAATAATATTGCCTATCATTTTTGGTGTGATTTTTCTTTTGTTGCCGTTATAGTGCTACTAATCATATTGACAGCCAAAAATAACATTAACTGAAAATCTATCTATTTTTTCCAGATTTGTTCTGAATGTATAAAAAACAGAAACCGATTATTTAAAAAATATATTCTTACAGAATTATTAATGAAAACAAACTTTATTTTCAAGCATTTTGTAAATTGGTGCACAAGAAATATACAAGAATATAATTACACATTCTCAATGTGTAACAATGTCTATCTATCTTAAATTCGCGAATTGTGGATAAATTATTGGAGTAATTATCTCCATTACTATGCGGATGCATGTAAATTTGTTATAACAATTACCTTTACTTTATGTAAGAAAAAATAAAACCAGGAGAGTAACAGTGCAAAACGACGGGTGCAATGAGAAGAGCTTGGTATCGTTGTCAAGGGGACCATGTGGCTTAAGCTTTCGTTTTCTGTATTGTGTATTATAAAAATAGGAGATGTGGCATAATTGTCCATGAGACAGCCACCCACCAAATGACAGTAGAATTTAAACTTATTGTCTTCCATGGTCTTTTTGTAATATATATATATATATTGACATTGAGGCTATTAAAAAAGAACAGAACATTCACGAAAACATCAGTTAAGAATTAACAAGACTATTTTAGAATTATAAATTCTTTAACTAGTGTTGAAGCTGCTGCTTATTTTGACTATATTTATATAATACCATCTATTTTTGTATTCACGTGTTTATAAAATGATTAAATTTTTTTTCTGAAATAGGAAATTAAAAATTGTCGCCCGAAAACAGGTTCAGCTAATGGACTGTATTAAGTCCTGACAATTGTTCATTCGACTTGTTATTAATATTCTTTTATCATGAAAATCAGTTGCGACCTTCGCAAAAACATATAAAGCGAATGTCATTCAGTTAAAAATAATTAAATTACAAATTACTGCCAAACACAACTTCTCCTTTTAACTTTATTAAAACTAAATAATTTACTAATTCTATTAAATAATATGTTCTTTTATCTGTAAATGAAGCTACAAACACAAACCTTACAATTATATTAGATTATGCAATATTCGGCTTTGTTTGTGTCATTATAAAAATGTTTACAACGGACAAACATTGCTTTTTTAAACCAGCAGGCTATTATAGAATTGTCCATTTGGTTATTCATAAAATTGTATCATTACTCTCGGTTAGCAGGTACATACAATGTAAACTCAGGATAATTATTCAAACCAATTATTTAATTCCTTGATTCCAACGAAAGAAAATTTGCCAGCTTTATGTTTGCACATTTAATTATTACTATTAATCGAATTTATCGTCCAAATGCAAAAATATATTTAAAAAAACGACAAACTCAAAAATATGTTTTTTCATGAAAAGCGAAAGAAAACCGAAAGGCAAGACAAAAGGGTACAAGTTGAAAGATACGACAATATCAGATTAATCTTTGTTTTGGTAAATACTTACGGTAATACCTTACTGGGATATGCTGACTTAAATTGTGCTACGAAAAAGATGGTAATTTTGTTTGGCAAAAATGTGGGGAAAATAAGCTACGGTATTACAAAGATTTCTAGCATGTTGTATTATGATTTTCACTGGTTTTAATTATTGTGATAATATATTTCTGTGACAATTTTTAAGGCTAGAGAAAGAGTATCGCTGTTTTCTGTGGTCACAAAAAAGAATTCTAGGACATCTGTTGTCTTCATTAAAATCCTCAACAAAACACAAACGATAAAATCACAGAAAATTATTGACAATACATCTTCAAAGAAACCATAGAACCGCAAAAAGTGATTTATTGTCCACAAACTTGACGAAGATGAAGTAACATTCAATTCTAGTTGTTAAATAGGCATTGTGAATCTGTCCAAATATTACTAACGGCGTCAAATGGTTTCATTTCAAATTACTCGTAATGGACAAGGCACTTTAAGAAAATTTAATTAAGTATATTCTATGCTGAAGCATATAACAACTAGAAATTAGGAAATTGACTTTGAAGTGAAATTAGATTCCATCGTAAATAAATTGTCCTTTTTGCTCGTGTTACATCTTTCAGTTAACACACTAATACTTAAATACTCTTTACAGAATATCACAGATTTTCATAGAATTCAGTTACCACCTCTTTCCAACAACTGTATTGGACTATTTACAGGAATTCCGCTCTGTTTTACAATATTTCACGTTAAATTGATCAAATAAATACACAATATTTAAACGTGAGAAATTAGGTATATTTCTCATTTGAGATTCTACACTACTTGTGACGAGTTCAAAATATACAATATGCTTTATATATTGGCCTAGTCATATTTATTATTATATTATATAATCTATAACTTGAATTGACTGTAGTTTGGAGTATAGTTTCTATTCCTTTGTACAGCTGTTACTTTTTCTAATTTTATTTCTATATGTTTTATTTTAAAGCAATATCCAGTTTTTAAATCCTCACAATATAGATCTATAATTTTCATATGAACTTAACCACAGGACGTCCGTAAAATAAACATCTTACTTGTGCAATAATCAAATATTCATTGCCACGAATTATTATAATTATTATGAACCCATATTCAATAATGTTTAATGAATAAGTTTTTTTATGAATTTTTTGTATGGAACAAATTTCAGTGGAATTTTATGTGCTGCGTGAAAGCATAATGTAATTATTTTGTTTATTTTTGTTTGAAATAATTCCTTATTTAAAACAAATTATGGACAAACAAATTTGGTAAAAAATCATAACATCTCACTTTTCATATCAACCCTGGTATAATTAATCGAGCAATATCGTTCCCCAGGGCCAATATGGAGGTTTCGGGATGGTTCCTGATTTATATGGAAAGTTACATGTAATAATCTACAAATCATTAATTAAAAATAGATAAAAACATGTAAACTTTATTTTCCAGTTACAAGTTCTTGTCCGTTATTATTTATACTTGACACGAATTAAGATTTATCCTAAATTGACCATTTCTATCAGAAAGCGCCAATATATTTGAAGTATCCTATTCAGTATTTTCAAAGAATACAGATGAGTTAGTCAAGGAGACCGTACAAAAAAAAACTCGGGAAAATGACACATGGCCAATAACAAGGGTAAAATACGACCCCTTTTGAGTAGCTCTGAACTATCACTAATAAATCCTGATTGAATTTGAACTTTTTGCAAGGTAGGCATGCATTACGTTTAAAAATCGCAAAATTAACACATGTACAGGACTTATTGGTAATAAATTAGACAAAAGTGGTTTGCAAATATGGCCACTGTTATATTTTTCTAAACGGAAAAATAGATACGTTTGGTATTCAGATATATCTTATTATAATGCATTCCGTTTTAGCCCATCTGGCCTAAAGTGCCATGTGACCTTTTCTTATCACTTTGCATCCGTCGGCGCCGTCATGAACATTTCACAATTTCGTCAAATCCTCTGAAACTAACTAGACTTTGGTGGAATGATCCTCGGTGGTATCCTATAGAGATTATTTTTGGTTTTCTCGGCCACCATCCATTATGACCGACATGATCGGGCTTAATTTAACACTGGAACCTATAGGAAATTTAACTTCTTTGACAGTACTGATTCAATTTAAATCAAACTATAGTGGAATGGTCCTTGGATGTCCACTTCAAGAAATTGTGTTTGGTTTTTACTAACGTCATCCAACACATAACAGCCATGGTTAGACTTAACACTGAGCCTATATTAATTTTACATTTTCATCAACTCCTCTGAAATCGCTGAGCAAAGTTAAGGTTCCCATTAGTGAAAAAATTCTTAGATGCTATCCTTCAACAATTGTGTTCGGTTTTTCCGAGCACCATCCAACATGCCCACTTTGGCCAGACTGAGTTTAAAATTCGACACTTTAACATTAAAATTAATTTTCATCAACTTCTTTTGCTATGTTTGGATCGTTGACTTCCTATGTTTCGGTTCTAATGCTACTGATGAGAGGTAACTCCTTGAAATGTACATATGTACATATAGCATACCCAGAATTTGCAATATTTATTCAACACTGGTAATTTTGTATATTGAAACAACTGGGTCGATACCTCTTCTGGTGGATCATGACCCCGAGGGTATTAACAAGCCAGACATTTCCACATGAAATTATCAAACACTGTTTTAGAGAAATTTGGTGCCATTTTTTTAAATTCTTAAGCACTGATAATACGGAAAGGCTTCGAAAAGTTTTACACAAAGTAGTTGTCCCTGCCGTCGGATTTTGGCTTCCCATTTCGATTTGTTTGGATTTAAGTGATTCTTTTGCTGTATTTGAATCTTTGACTTCCTATGTTTCGGTTCTAAAGCTACTGATGAGATGTTACTCCTTGATATGTGCATATAGCATACCAAAACTTTCCATTTTTATTTAAAATTGGTCATTGTGTATTTCAGAACGAAGTTATTTTAACCAAAGTTTGATGGAATGGTCTCTGAAAGACCCTTCTTTGATTTTTTGCAGAGGTTTAAAAGTGCAAAATGCTTGAAACAACATTTAAACCGTAT
>JARWCS010000002.1:670874-687724 GCA_034783895.1 Geukensia demissa
TTTGTTTTAAATTTGTCTTGTCTCTTTGGACTATGCACTTTTGATCTCTCGCATGGGTATTCTACACTGGACTTAATTTACATTCTCATTGCTATTATTGCTTTTGCCACCTTCGTCATATACCGAAATACCGAAGCTGAAATACAGCTTTTCATTGAGGTCTCCTATTTTTCTTTTCATATAAATATTTTTAATTGGGATTTTTACTGCTACTATAATATCCGACTGCGATTGATGCATTATCATGATTTTTATTTTTCGGTAAAGGTGGTAGCTTGAAAAGTATTGAATCTTCTGTTTATTATTTCCGTCAAACATCTATTCTGTAATTGGGGTTTTAATCTGCACCAAGAGGTATTTTTCTAGGTTCTTCAAGTTTTTGTCTGATCTAAATATCGTTCTATGTGGTATAAAACGAATATTTTACAATATCTAATAAAACTTTCATATAAAACCACGCCCTACAGGCCATCCCAGGTATAAAAATAGGCTGTTCGGTTTACCCGCCGGCAAGTAGAACCCAAAACGGGGAGTCCGTTAGCTAAGCAGGATGAATACATACTCGACCGACCCCTTCAAACAGGAAGTGCCGGGAAAATAGGAACTAGGTATCTCCGTTCTGGAGGTAACGGCCATCAACAGAGGCGTCCCTGGTTGTGGTGGATGTATGAAAAACCCGTCCGAAGGGAGACGTTAGACCGTATTTAGAAAATACGGTCTACACACGTTGAAGACCTCTTGCAGAAGCTCATTTTAAGTGTTCAGTCGGCCAGTTGCAAGACTAACTTTCCATACCCTACAAATCCCGCATTTTTTCCAGTAGCAATGTTCTACCCTTAATATTGCCGGTTTACATATTGATTTAGTTTAGCAATAAAACTTAAAAGATATATAGACTTTATTTTGGATTTGATTACTTCGGATTAGCTTTTAGTCTACTAAAAATTCTTAAGGACTTACGTTTACTAAATATAGAAAAAATATACCATAATTACTGAAAATTTAATTTGTATATATTTTTTCCACAAATACTAATTTGGCATAGCATCTAGTTTTGTCGAAACAAGTTTTGCCGAAGCACGTTTTGGAATGCTTGGTGATTTTTGTCATCTGGAAAGCATATGGATATTATATTTAGTAAACCGGTCATTAATGGGGTTCAGAGTAAATCGAATGATTTCTGATATTAATATTACGCTGACCTCGAAGAAATTTGGGGTTTTGGTTTAACAAAACCTATATTTCAAGTTAAGATTCGTGGTAAGAAGGCCATTTTATCATTTTTATAGAGAATCGTATATTGTTAGTCAGTGATTATCGTTACAACCAAAATAGGTTAACATCGTGTTAGACGTTTCAGTTAATGTCCAGATTGTTGAAAATACTTTTATCAATGTTTAACCAATGTAAGAGTAAAAGTTTTTAAATGATTTTGCTGTTTTGAGTTAAAATATTGTCTGACAACCCAAGCTAAATAAGGAATGTGACGACCGCATAAGAATATTTGGTTCTAATTAAGGATAAATCTTATTTTGTTATTAACCAGTTTGATTCTAATAAGACAACAATTGCAGAATGCTAATTTTTTTTACTGACAACATCTTTGTAGCGTTTGGCGTACGTGTCTTACAACAGAATATCGGCATTCCAATGAGAAAATGTGCGGCCTGTATTCGTATGAATCGAAATTAAAATGAACCTTCTGCAGAAAAAAATGAATTCGTTATACCTCAATCTTTTGTGTCTTGTTCCGCTGAAAAGATGTTCTTTCACAAATTAATTCTAAATTTAGTGACTATTTCGACTGCATGTGTCCCATTACTTAAATCAATAATACTATAAACAGAAATTTCCGCTTCGTGATTAGACTTACTATCAAGATTTACCCAATAAAGTTAGCCTTGAATAAAGCTTACGCCAACAGACTCCGGATTAAAATGTGTATAATTTGCAAGGTAAAATTAACACCAAAATTTACAACAAGAGGGACGGTATCTCATTTCCAATTGTTAATTGTTTTGTCCTTGACATGTCTTTTCTTTGGCTCCTTCAGACGATGAACTTGCTCTTTATGTCCCTGATTAAAACTCCGTTTTAGGTTAAAATGAACCCAATCTCTGTATAACTGTCTAATTATTATTGAGTCTAGGTTTTCTTTGCCTACACTAGTTAAATCATTTACCGATTGCTTTCATCAGTATGAATTTTTGGTCAAAAGTAATGTAGTGGTCAAAATCTGATGATAGGGGAAATTCGGCCTAAATTTTAAGCAAATTGGTTAATAAAGCTCGTATGTTAAAACTGTATTCACATGGTTTTAAAATTCGTGCCTTGAAGGCTGTAATATGACCGGAAGTCGTTTAATTACAACTGTTATTAGGCAATCATACCACATCACCTATTTACAGAAAGAGCAGGTTATAGGCAAGAACAACACTGTAACAGGGCAAGAGCAAACTATACTATTGTAATGTAACAGTCACATCTACATACGGACAAACTTCAAATGACAACTGATATCTTACTTCTGTCTTAATTTCGATTCCACTCCAGTTTTGTCGTGGATTCCGAGCCTTTGTTTTCTTTTTGCTTTTTGTTTAATCTTTTAGTTTGTTTCAAATTTGTCTTGTCTCTTAGAACTATGCACTTTTGATCTCTCACAAGGAGATTCTAAACTAGACTTGTTGTAGAACGACGTGTGTGGACCTGTATAGAGTTTCGGGATTCTACTCCTTTTAGGACGTGTGTGGAGATGTATAGATTTTAGATTCCACTGTTGTTCACCTGTATAGTTTTTGGGATGCCACTCTTTGTAGGACGGGTGTGGACCTTTTGTAGATTTTCGGATTCCACTCTTGTAGGATCTGTATAGATTTTGGGACTCCACAACTGTTGTAGGTATTTTTGGACCTGTATAGATTTTGGGACACCACACCTGTTGTAGGTAATTTTGGACCTTTACAGATTTTGGGACTCCACACTTGTTTTAGGTAATTGTAGACCTGTAAAGATTTTGGTTCTCCACACTTGTTGGGGGTAATTGTGGACCTGTATAGATTTAAAACTTCTATCTCCATCAGATGTGTGGTCGTCCTGAGAAACCTTTAATTTTTTTAAAAAATCATCATCATATAATATAGATTGAAACCCCCACTCGTGTCGCAGTAGTTTTAATATTTGATTAGCAAACAAATATCGTGTACCGTTTATGCGTATTAGCAATAAACCTTAATACCTATATACCTATCTTGTATACATATATTTCTTTCGTTTTTGTATGTTTCTGGGCGCTAAACATTTATTGATTAAGCACGTTCACTGATTTTTCTCCATTGGTTCAATCATTTATTGTAAATCTTTCTGCACCTGTACATATTTGTTCAATGTTGCACGATAATTCATCATTGGTGCATGCCGTTGCTCATTATAAACAAACGTATAGATTTCTTTCTCCTGCCTAATGTCATAAATATGACCAAACAAGGTGGACGGATTGTGCAACAAGTCTTTTCAACACCGTAAGTTAATGCATACTGCTTGCACAAATGCCTCGTGTCACGAGATTTAACACTGCAGTGGCATAGGTTACGCACTATCGGCATGTCCGATATAAAAGTTAAATAATTAGTCTGTTGCGTGATATAGTTCAGTGCCCCTGTCCACATATTTAATTCTGCAATTAAACCTGTATTTTGAAAATATATATGTTTGAAAGTATTACTATCACGCAAGTCTAGTTTTAATGACTCGAGATGACAACAGGTTTTTATATGCGTTCTTCGAATATCAATGTAAAAATCGTAAATATAGAAAAACGAGATGTATTAGGATTGTATAAGGAATTCGAAGATACCAAAGGGGCAGCCATTTACAAACATCTACAGGATGGCCTATGGCCTTCAATAATGGACACATATCCACACCCTACGGCTAGCTGCAAAAAATAGAAATAAAATATGATGATATTCCAATCAAACAACTATCGGCCAAATAATTAAACAATTTAAAGACAATTAACATTAAAACATGAAACAACGACATCCACTGGGAAAAAGTTTCCTGCAGGCTTGGGACAGACACATTAAGTATGTGGCAGGGTTAAACATGTTAGTGAGTACTCAACCCTTCCCTAACCTACGACAGTGGTGTGACAAAATGACATAAAAACAAAACAAACTTTAAAAAACCAATAACATAATATTTAACTTTTAAAGACAATTACAAAAATCGAAATCGAAAATATGTATCGACCTAGAAAACGTTGTTTTTTTTTACTATTTCAAAATCAAAACACAGTTGATAACACATCTGGTTCTATTAGGCTAAGACATCAATCAAAACAAGACCGGCTGGATTTCGTGTATGCCAAAGAAAACAAGATATTAGACAATTGCAAAAAATAAAAAAACAGCGACAGTATGTAGGAGAAATATTTAACAAAATATTGACTAAGACTGACTTTGATGTAAATGTTTGAGCGGAGTCAATGTTGATACTTATAAAAAGACAATGTTTAAAGTTATTTTAATATCCATTTCTGTAAAAAAAAAGTAGTAGCTAGAAAAGCATGGGGATACATATAGTTTTACTGCATTCACATATGAGTTTCATTTATTATATCTTCTCTAGGAAAATATCTTAAGACCTAATTTTCTTCTTTTTATACAACGCTTTTTACCTTCACCCGGACAGTACAAATCATAAGCATTAGAGGCATATAATTCAAACATAGAAATAAAAAAGGGAATATATGTGTCAGGTCAACTTTGTCTGCAAGGAGTTCAACCCATTTGAAATTGAGGTAAAATTACATATATGTTCAATTTCTAACAATTTGGTATCTAACATATCATATCAGTGTATAAGCACTGGCTACTTTGAGGAAAATATCCGCCAAAGTTCGGGGGACCAACATTCCTCCAGCAGCGGTATCGACCATGTGGTATTTGTATGAAATGAGAAAACCGTGAGAAATTACGAAAAAATCAGCGATGCTGAATTCGAATTTAATATTGTGAGCGTTTTTCTGGATTAACCTTTATCGGGTACGCTTAAAAGTGCTGAAATCGAAATAAATCTAAATATTGTATGAATACAAACTCAGGATGAAATATATTCAGATGAACAGCACGGACCCTTCAATCCTTAACATTGAGTCCAAACTGACAATGTATCTACCATTCCTTTTTAAGATTTAGTTTAAGATTATTGACAATAAACGTTGGTTCTGTTGCTTCATTAAATTTCCCTTGAGGTCGGCGGGAGAATGGAAATAGGTCGTTCGGTTTCTCTACAAGAAGGGTAAAAATTTCATAAAGAATTTTTTAAGTGTACATTGATTTGGCAGGATCTGTAAAATACTCTACCACCCCGAGTGTAGCTAAATAAAGGAAATCGGTTGCTCGGATTCTTCACCAGGAGCTTAAAGGTATTTTGGTCGAGCGGGACGTATAAATTTCTTAACCATCGTCTGTTAAAAATTTAATACAGGTGGCAGTAAAAAAATCAGCATGTGTAAGGGCCGAAACATCAGTACAGGTAAGGACCGAAACATCTGTACAGGTAGGGACCAACACATCTGTAGAGGTAGCGCCAAAATGTCATAATAAAATGCCACAAAAAATAAGAAATTGTAGAATACACACCACATTGGCTAATGGTATACAAAAAAAATCCTTAATTTTATCAAACTGGTCAATTCAGCGACAAACAGACAAAGAAGTTACAATCACTTTGGGTCCTTAAATGATTGAACTTTCAGTATAAATCTGAGAAAATATCATTGAATTTACTGGTAAATTTAATGAGTCAACTGAGAATAATTGTACATGTATTTTTAATTTTTACAATGATAATAACATCGTTTTTAACAAGATACACGACTTCCTCAAAATTTTTGTTCAATTTCACCAACATTTTCCCAGAGAATTATATGCCTGATACAAAGACCTGAGTTAAACAAATATTTTTTCGGTCTACGAATGCGGGGAATATATTCCGAAGGCAAACTTTACGGGAAACCTACAAAATCGGTGATTATTGACTGCTTTAACATCATTTGTGACTTCGTTATTCCATCAAAATGGATAAAATGAATTTTTAATATTTTACTATTAACTGAATTTTTAAAGTATTTATGGAGACATTAAAATGGGTCATAATAGTTCTACTCCTTCGAAAAGAAATTATAAATGACTTGTTTAAGCACAGAAGTGCTGACTACACGGCTTGTGGCAGCGACATTCACTAAATTAGAGTAATACAATTTTTCATCTACATGTATATATACCGTTGTGATTGAATCTGCAGACCGGTCGGACTCTCTTTCTTTCAGAGCAATCATAAAAAACTATACAGATGCTTTGATTTTTTAAACACTTCACAACAACTGATAAACTATAAATACGAAAGGGCAGATCACTCTTTCGTCGTTTTGAAAGGTTTGTTCCTCATAGTTACCTCTCTTTGTGTGGTCTTTTGATATTTATCTCCAGCATGTATTGTCGTTACCAAATAAAAGCAAAAATAACAAAACTACAAGATACCATAACTCGAAAGATTGTAAAAGCTGAAATCGGAACTGGTATAGGAGTTCTTAGAATATATTGATCATCACTATAGTAAATACATCGCAGTGCTAGTATAACTACATAATAGATGATGAAAAATTAATATCAGCATTGCAAGCAGGCATGGTCAATTATTTTTGAACGACGGGTGTCAGTGGCGGAGCACTGGATAGTTTACCCCTCCGTGGCACCTTCTTATAATTATGACTCGTGTCTTTTAATGTCACTAAAATAGACTGGTGATTTTTTTTTTTCTTTATTTAAAAATTAACTTTATGATAAGATTTATACATCTTTAAAGAAATGGGTTGTTTTGTAGATCGGCCTTTTGAATTTTCTCCTGACCCGAAAGAACACTGATAATATGTTTCATTAATTATGTCAGGTGAGGGGTTGGTTGTGTAATCAGTCTGATAGTACGTAGAATAACTGAGGTTACACTAGGTCACCTTGGGTATTCAGCTAAATTTAAATTAAATAAACCCAATACACACTGCTTTCAATTGACTTAAAACTTGTTCAAAATGTTATGTAATATACCTGTAAATCAAGCCTAAAGTTCGAATATTCTTTAAGTTTTTGTTAGATATTAAATGATTTATGTGTACAGTTCATTGTGCATGTATGCACATATCGTTGCACCAAAAATGTCAGGGGTTCAACATGGGTGCTTTTGGTTTTACCTAATCAAATTGTAATCCTACGAGATTTTACATTTTACATTCTGAAACAACCGAAAGAATTTTTATAAGTATCGATACTTAAATTGTTTGTTTTACTTGACAATTTTCTTTATTAACTAGGAAATATCCATATATAAATTGACGTCTTCTCTCATATTAATTTTGATGATGGACATTAAGGAACAATATGAGCTATCAAAAAGTCATACTTTTACAAAAGATTGTGTTGATGGCATTGTATTAATTCGATTAAAATTATACGCATTTAATAATTGTTTAATTTTTGGAACTACTTTTTGTTGCGCAAGATTACAAATTGATTGTGATTGATGTGCAGAAAGTCAAACATCTGCCCCACCTTTTAACATAGGAAACCCGCATGTCAATGATCAAGTCAAGAGTCAAGGTTTTAGTAAAATATTTTACAAAAATTTAAAAATAATGAAAACTAAAACAAAACTTCAAATCACCTCTGATAATGAAATTCAGTCGTAATTCACCACTTCATATATAAATAACAAATAGGTCTAATTTAAATATGCATAAATACACGCATTGGCTAAATGGTCGCTGTTAATTGTATGGTGTTTTATGGTCAATTCTTTATTTTATCATCAAAACTTAATCACTTCCTGGTACGGAATTGCTTGAATATATTTTATTCATTTTTCTGGATTTTGTTAGGATTAACCTGGAGAGATATGCAACAGACTTTCACATTACGTAACATGTAAGTACAGGTTCTCTACCGACGTGTCAACTTTACATTTGTTTGCTAATAGTACATATATTGATAGCAACTGCACCAGTGTATTTATATTATACGTTTTTTTTAAATCCTAGATCTTTTTAAATTTTTATACTCTTATTAGTGCTGAAAGTTGGGCGTTATATAAGACAAATCATAATTATTCTATATCGACATTTAATTTTATTTTAAAACTAAACTCAGAGTGAACCAATTAACTGTAATTCTTTCAGCTATTTTGGGAAAATAAACTCTAAGGATAAACCTTATTGATCATAAATTCTGCAAACAATACACAATTTTTATCCGTGAATCAATTATCTGCTATAATATGACGATTGTCAATGTGACCGGTAGTAAATCAAATGTAATATTAATTGATTTTAATTGCTTTAACATTGTTTTAAATATTACAGAAGAATTCATCTGGATATAGAATATGGTCTTACAAATATTTTTACAATTTATCTCACGATGTATATATTGTTCTATTCAAACTGAGGACTTTTTTCCTTTATGTCAAATTATTTTTTTTTTCGAGGTGAATTTTGCTCACATCATTTGCACACAACGGAACGTTTTTGTGGTTTCCTTCTCGTTTTTTAATTCGAAATTCGTCAGGTTTATTTACTTTTATTCTTCGTACTTATATACGTCCCTGTTTTCTTTTAGTAAATCATTTCAACATTAAATATCGTTGATATTTTACGATAAACAACACCAACATTGGAAAATTTAGCAATTACAAAATGTAGGGAAAAAAACTTATCTCCCATTTCTTCATATGAATCTAAGAATATTGATTATTGTTAAATTATTAAGAAGTTAATTTTAAATATTGTCCAAATATAATATTTCAAATATATATTAATTTTTATAATTTTATACATATAAAATTTGTAATTCAGGAAAATGTTTGATACAGTTATATTATTAGAGATTATGAACCTGTTTTTAGTTACTTACCAATCTTGTCAGATGGCACGACATGAATTTAATATTATAAAACCAATTATCTCATAAAATACGACGAGATGCAGTATTAATGTCTTATACCAGTCATGCAATGGATGTCGTTTACATTTTATTGTAAATTCTGCTTATAAATTGACAATCCAGGTTCGGGTTTATTTTGACCTAACTTGGGCACATGTAAAAGTTTGCCGAACGGAGTGGGGGGCTAGATAAATCGCAACCTCATGTTCCTCTTTGTAAACGATTTCCATGCCGTTAACCGAGTTTGTATTTTTATTATGATATTATACCTCCACTAACAGTTCAAGTTTAGGATAAATAGAGGTTAATGAATGTAATGGACCTAATAACTTAATTCCACGTAGTAATAATTTAAACCATTACTCTGTATGTATTATATTGTTATATATTAATATGTATTATATTCTATATTTTTTATTTTCCAAATTTGTCTACACAAAAATTAATTCAAATTTTTAATTCAAAATTTCTTCACATCAACTGATTTACTATACTTGCTCTCACCCAGTGACAGATTTTTTTCTCCGGAAAATGTTGAATACAAAATAATAAGGTCTTTCTCCCCGATTCTGTAACAACTAATGGAATGAATTGTTCCTCGTTTTACAGGATGATGCTGGACCTTTATATCAACATTTGTTCAATTAGTAAATACTTTAACAAAAATATAAGAGGGCATTCAACAACAATTAATTTAAATCGGGGTGAAAGATTTTTCACGAAAAACAATTCGTCCAAATTTATATACAACTTATTCTTTTAGAAAACTAAATGTAAATATATATTCAGGCATACAGCTGTAAAAAACATAAATCTTAAAAACAAGGTTACAAATTCGTACAATAAATCACTTTATTTTTACAAATAATAAACTGATAAGTTTGATAACTTGTACAGCATGGAAGAATTATCACGAAATTGTCCATGTTATAACATAAAGTGACAATATGTTTAATTATAGATTAACAAAACGACGACCATCGCCGAATTACCTCTTTTTCACACTGAACTAACAAACTTTCATTTTTTTAATATTTCGTTTTTTTTCTTTAAATCAGATACCGTGCGTTTTATTTTTACTGTATATGTCTTTGCCTACCCATTTGAACAAATTTTTTGTACAACAATTTCTGAAAGTCCAAAAAAAAAAAACAGCTCAGAAAAAGATCATGTCTTATTAAGACAAACGTGCCACATATGGTATTAAATGAAATCAAACGTTATTATTTTTATGCGGAAAAAATATGCACGTGTTCTTATGATTTTCTGAAGAAAAATTTTTTGTTATATTTCACAATTTAATTCCAGGAAATCATGTGATTTACACATGATAAGTAAATTGATTTATTATACTCTAATATGATATTCTTTTATGTTCATGCCTATAGTCTGAAAATCTTTGCGAACATGATTTTCACATGTAGTATTTTATATAATTGTGGCATTTTTTGATACCTACTTTTAAGAATACATTGACTCCCATAACACAAATAGATTACTTCAGAAACTTAAATGAAGTCCACAATGACAAAACAAACTAACAAAAAGCAAAAAAAAAAAAAGAAAGAAAAAAAACGGGAACAAAAAACAGACATTTCGACTCCACGAGCACATTAACAAAAACAGAAATAAGAACAGATGGAGCACCGCTGCGGAATGGTATATAAGCACCTACTCTCCACCCTGCGCCCCATTCTTTACTGTTCTCATCATTCCCATTCCGACTGTATATTTGTATATTTTATTTAATAATGTTTTAATTAATTATTTTCTCTGGTTTAAAAAAAAGCTGTTTCTACATAGGATTTTGTTAATTTTTTCTACAATTTAACTTCAATTTAAACTAAGGAGAAGAAAAATAAAAACTTACTGGTTTAATGTTTCTAAAGTTTAACCACTGAAAGCTCTTCTATAGGAATATTAAGTGGGATTTTTATAATATTAAATTATCTGTTGTTTGAACGGCGACCCTTTGTTTTCTCTTTAGATTATATTCAGTTTGTTCACAAATGTTAGTAATACAATATAATAGAAAAAAACGGGGATATGGAGTAAATATTCATGACACAAAAATCTCATATGTCATTTTTTTCCCTTTTATTTTATTATTGTTTTGATGGGGGTTGCATTTATGAAGTCAAAAATGCCATTCTCAACACGCCAAAAAAACAGGATATTTATATTTTTTCCAAAATTCTGAGGTACAGATTCTAAAGTTTTATTCTTCGTCGTGGTTGTTAACACACTAAATCAATTAAATAAAGAACTGGGGTCGGTACACCTCGAACCTCCGAATTAGAGGGGTACAGAATCCCTCTAACGGGTACTCATCACCAGGCCATGTAGACAGCAATCTACATCGAATTTGTGGAAAATTCTTAATTTGGTACCTTTTTTGAGTATAGTGTTGTGGCCTTCTCGACATTTATTTACTATATATATATTTCTTTTTAAGTTTAGCATTAATAAATCCATACGAATCCTCGTAACTTTATTATATTAAATCTATACATTTTGTAACTATATGCAGTTAGATTTTCTTTTTATAAGAGAAAACTTTAACGTAAATCTTAAATGGACACAAGAGATGATTAAATTTCGACAGCAATAAACCAAAGGACGACAACACAAACAAAATAATGGTGCCAAATTCTTTACGAGTTTTCAAGGCCTGTATCTTGAGATACTGTGACTGTTTTGAATTGGTTTTTTTCCAATTTTCTCAGTAGTATATGTAGTCATAACATGTTAGTCAATGCCCTCTTATGGCCTCCTTAATTGTCATTTTCGCTCATTGTTGCCTTCAGATAATTACTATATAAATGCATACTGTTGCCATCGCATGCACAATAACGTGTCCTGCCTGAAACCGCTGCTGGAAATTGGGCCATATTTCTTCGAAGCCATCATTGGTGGACTATTATTTAGAGAATCCTGTTCAAAACAAAACCATCGTTATATATAGTTATATATCTTTTTTAATACAGATTGAACTTTATTACAATCACTGTAAGTTGTTATTATGTCCTTTTATCCAACGTCGTTGTACGCAGAGATATATAGAAGTATTCTTTTAGAATTTTGATGAATTTTTTATGTAAGATTTTTTACATAGTACAAGTATAAACACCAATGTAACAGTCGAAACTTGAGTGAAAGCCAAGGCAGATATAAACCTTTAAGAGAGTTACGGCTCTTGAAAATAAAATAAAAACATCATTATCCTTGGCATAAGACACAATTTTAAAATGCTACTTGGAATTTATTCGAGAAATAATAATGAGCAATCCTGGGAAGATTAACGTGATACGACAGGGATTATTTTTGTTATATAATTCAACTAAAATTTATTGTGCCCTTTAACAAGTATTGAAGTTTTGAAATCAGCTTCAGGATGTCTCAAACCTAAATATGATCTATTCATGCGACCTGGTTTTATCTGCCCTATTTATATGACGCCGCAAGCGCCAACTGAAATGGTTTTGGTTGGCGTGTCTCATTTTTTACCACGAGATTTTTTCGGCAAAAGTTTTCTGAAAGGAAAACTACGAGGAAAAAATCATAAATAATTTTTGATTTTCGATTTTCATGAAATATTTGAGAGAAAACGTTTTGTTACACAAAAAGATTAAATATAATGACATTTTGTGGAAGGATTCCTTTATAGATCTAGTCTGAAACCCAATATAGAAGGCATTGAAGGCACATACTTTGAAATATGCAACTTATATATAACGTGAATTTTTAGGGGTAAAATTCGCAAATGTTGAGGTAATACTTTTTCCTTGTAATATATTTAAGTGTGTTAATTACTACTGGGAAGTTGGTCAATATCATATACACTGTGGGGAATCTTGCAGACAATTTTGATCCTTTAAGTGTTATTATTTACTCATGATTCGAACACACACTTATTTCTATGGGGTTCATGTTGTTCTGTCTTTTCTGTGTGTTTGTCTACTGTTTTATCTTTTTTGTCCATGATAATGTTTTTCCTTTGATATAAATATAACTTTTTTCATTTTCGCTTACATACATCATTGTTTGTCTTTTTTGTCTTATATTTATTTACGAGGTTTTTGTTTTCATATTTACTCATGTCTTGTGCGAGTCATGTGGGATACAATGTAATGATTCTTTTTCAAGCAGATAAATGATAGAATTTTCATACAATGTCAAAACATTGTTGACACAAAACTTCTCAGATAGGGATATGTTGCTCCTCGGTTGAAACCATCACTCTTGAAATTTTACGGTCGACACAATCTTGGCAGCCGGTAAGGAATATCGACATTTTCCTGTGAAGTTGCTGAGTAAACCAAAAACATGTTGTTCGCTTTCTCAGCCTGTAGGTTGTCATCTCACGCTTTCTCAGCCTGTAGGTTGTCATCTCACGAAACCTCCATTTTTACCCTTAAGTGACTAATACCGGATTAAAAAATTGAAAATGCTGCGGGCGTCTTTAAAAAGGCAGGAACTGCTTACCGTTCCGGACCGCATGAGTTCATTTCCTTTTTTTTTGGTGGGGTCCGCATGGTTTATTAGTTTGTGTTTTTAGTTTTATATGTTTCTTCCTTCTTGTTCATGTTCTCGATAATACCGTGTCTGTTGACTTCCCCCTTTTGTCTGGCCGTTCGGTTTTCTTTCACTTTCTCTTATATAATCGTCAAAAATAAATGTTTGCTTCACCTTGCTTGTTAATTTGGATTACCACCGTGAAATGAGCCCATTGTATATATATTATATAGGAAAAATACTTATTACAGAAATTTTAAATTTCATTTTATTCATTGATTCTTAATTCAGGAGTTACTTAATCTTACTTACAGTTCCGAGCACCCGAGCCTGCCCTTGTTTTCATAGAGGTTGTGTTACACAAGCTTTAGTTTTCTGTGTAACGATGTTTGTCTTTCGTTTAGCTGGCCATTGTCTTGTTAATCTTTCACTTATCGTTTACCATCATCTACTTACTCTAAAATTAGGAAGAAAAAGAAAACTGAAGGATCGACAAAAGTCAGCAGATAAACGGCAATACCGAGAACATGAACAAGACGAAACATAATGTAAATATACGGACTTAAAATGAAATTCTTCTCCTGTGCTTTGAAGATGTCGTTAAAAGCTTCCCCGTCCTTGAGTTTTGTGCTCTTTTTATTTTCGGGAAATTATGTGTGTAGGTCGTAAAAAACATCCCCGTACTTGAGTTATATGCTCTTTTTTTATTTCGGCTAAAGATGTGGGGTTATATTCCATATTCTTTCTTTAAAATTTTATACAACTGAAAACAAACTTACAACTATTAATAATGAGGTAGTCACCAAATAAACCGGCAGTTGCCCGGAGAGTTAGCAAAGATATCCTCCCCACTGACCATTTTCCAATACGGTGTTAGTCATTTCATGGTAAAGAGGAATGTCTATGAGATACGATCGAAACTTATGTGTTGATGTCACAGCAAGAACATTATTATCACGGGTTATTCTTAAATATTCACTATATTTTACCACCGATACAGAAATTTATGCAGAAGTATGATTAAAAATCCTCGATTTTCGGGTACACATAAAAAATTCCACCCACTATTCTATAACAAAACATTTGACTAAATAGCATGTAATAATGATACTTTGAAAAGAAATAAACCCATTCATAAAATATACAGATTGATGTCATTGTTTTTAATTTGCATCCGTTAGAACTTATATTGCCAATTTCATTGCTAGTTTTCACAAATTCTAATTTGGCATTGCATGCTATCTTAATTGTTCGATCATTATGGGTGTTGATGATACGTAATCTTTATTAAACTGCTGTATTTGGTTGAGACTTGCCTAACTTTTACATGTAAACTTCATATGTATGATATGATTACCTAGGAACTTTTTTGAAAAAAATGTAAATTGTAGAATACACTATTTTTAAATTTTTTTTACGTTTTGCCTGACGAAAGGCGGATGGTCTGGATTCAACAAAACGAGTTAATTCCCGCCACATATTGCATGCGCCTTTCCCCATCCAGGTCTTATGGAGACGACTGCATTTTTAAATATGTGTGTGGTTAGGTCTCTCTGTGTACAATTTTGCAACCCGAGCAGATAAATTAAATAAAACAATGTTAAAACAAAGAGAGGAGAAAGTTGGTATTCTTAAATTGGTTTCTGCTTTAATTTTTCGCGTGTATCGTATATATATATATATATATATATTCGTGACGATTTAGCTACTTTGTCGAGCATTTTTCAAATTCAGGTTAACGAATCGAATGGTGCAGAGTAGTATATTCTTGTGGTTCATTACTGAGACCTACAGAGCGATGCTAGGTGCTCGTATTGCTATTAAGTATAGGCTTGTGGTTCATTATTGGGGCCTACAGAAAATCTCGAGACAAAGATCAGTAGAAGTCCTGTCTACCGTGGTTATCTTGTATTATATGATAAGGATTTCAGGTAAATTATATTCATATCCGTTTTCTCGTTTAACAGTTATACAATAGTGGCCAGTATTTTGTGATAGGAGTTGTGGAAATCCCAAATATTTAAACACACAAGAAGAAAATATCAGCTGGATGGATGTTACGGTTAGATAAAATACTGTAAGAATAGTCCATTTAAATACTGAGAAAAAAGGAATGAAAGAACAGTCAGGAGATTCCCGTTAAAACAAAGTGACAGATAATGTAGCTGATAATTAAAAGACTATTTAAAAACAGTAATGGTGGACATAGCGGGTAGATTGGTAAAGAGCCTCACATTTAAACATTCAGACAGACATCTTGTAGGGCATTTTACAATTAACACGTAATACAATCTTTGACCTATCAAAGACGTATCAAAAGAAGGCCACAATATGTTCTTTAAGATAAACTCTACACTATCGTTAAAATCTCTTCTCATAGTAATGAAACGAATGAGTTTAGATATGGAAAATTGGGCTGATAGCAGACATTCGATCGTCTGATTTTTTACTGTAAATGAAGAAACCATCAACCTTCTTACGGGTATTCATTTCATTTCTAAAGATTCGATTGTTTAAAAAAACATATTCGTGATGTAAATTGTTCAAATGTAGATAATTCTGCATAAAGGCTATTGATTTATGAGCCATAGTCTGTTGTATTTAACTTAGATACCAAGATATAATTGTCGGGTATATATTTATGAAGATCATATATGCAATTTAAATTTGTTTTCTCTAAGTTCTGTAAATATTCCTTACCCCATACTGAAACCATATTAGAAAAGTTTTTTTTACAAAAAACCGGCCCGTAGGTGACCAGTTGCATAAACTAGATTTCCCGCCTTTACACAAACAGTCACAGTTTGGCCTCCTGTGGCTTTAAAATTCCCCGGCCTAACCCCCAGCTAGCCTTTTTTATTATTTATTGTTCGACGACTGGTTCTCGTCTTGAATATGCATGAAATGTTTGCCACTGGACGTTAAACAACAATCGATCAATCAACTAATCAAAATATCCGGTTGAGAGAATCATTCTGAGTTTATTGAAAATCGGTAAATAATTGTTCTTTTTCTTAATCACAGAGGAAGCGAAAGAAAACCGACCGAAGGGCCAGACAAAAGGCGAAAGTCGACAGACACACACGAACAAGACGGAACATAACACACATATATATAACTGAAAACAAACATACAACAATGGACAATGTGGACCCCACAAAAAAAAGGTTGTGAACTCCCTGAAGGGTAAGCAGTTCCTCCCTCTTTAAATTGCTGTTTTGTTTTATCACTTATATCAGACATTATTTTTCAATTGAAATAATAGTGAAATTGTACAGAATGGCTTCTTTCATCAGTAAGTGTAAAAATCAAGACAACAGCCACATAAACATACAGGGC
>JARWCS010000002.1:720406-731609 GCA_034783895.1 Geukensia demissa
CGGCAGGGAAAACTACAAGTGCAATACTTTTCGAGGCCTTTCCGTATTTTGAGTGCTTTAGAATTTTAACAAATGCAGCAAATTTCTGAAAAAAATTGTTTAAAAAATTTCATGTCATACAAGTCTTTGAGTTAGTTGCAAAGAAGTTTAAAGGAGTAATCTATCATCAGCGGCATTAAAATCAGGAGTAATCTATCATCAGCGGCATTAAAATCAATACAAGGGAATGACTAAAGAAAAAAGTTCCTACTTCTAAACAAAATGAAATAGGCATAATAAGTGCAATACAATGAATAAAACCTCCTCTTTAATTTCAGGAATTTTTTATTAAATTAATTTTGCAAATGTCTTAAAAACAGTATGTGGTTAAAGTTTGACCATTGAGGTGAAAACTAGATATCGAACTCGTAGTACATGAAAGTGATATAAACTGTTGACGTTTGAGTAACATCTAACGCATTTAAAATTCATTTGTTAACTAACAAAGGTTTGTGGTTCTCCGGATTCCTCCACTTATATGTTACATGATCAAGGTTTGTGGTTCTCTTCGGCTTCTGTTACCAATATTATCTGACCAAGGTTTCTGGTTCTCCGGATTCCTTCACCAATATGTTACATGATCAAAGTTTGTGATTCTCAAAGGCCTCCGTTACCAATATTATCTGACCAAGGTTTGGGTTCTCCGGATTCCTCCACTAATATGTTACCTGACCAAGGTTTGTGGTTCAGTTTCCTGCACCAATACGTTACCTGACCAAGGTATTTGTTTCTGTTTCCTTCTTTAATATGTTACCTGACCAAGGTTTGTAGTTCGGTTTCCTCGACTAATATGCCACCTTATCAAGGGTTGTGTTTCAGCTTCCTACTCAAATAATTTACCTGATCAAGGTCTGTGGTTCGGCTACCTTCACCAAAATGTTACCTGACAAGGTTTGTGGTTTTTCTTCCTCCACCAATGTTACCTGACCAAGGTTTGTGGTTATCTCCGGCTTCCTCCAACAATCTGTTACCTGATTAAAGGTTGAGGTTTTCATCGGTTTCTTCCATCAATGTTACCCGACCGCGGTTTGCGAAAGACTCCAGTCAATCAATCAAATAAACAAAACACGCCAAAGATATGTATATGTGAAATCGCGATCAGAATCTGTATGATAAAACTTATCATTTGAACCACTGTAGACTTTTGTCAATTGTTGAAGTCATTTCGGTGTACTTTGTACTTTGATTATTATAAGTGTTTCCTTATTGTTTTCTAAAATATATCCGGTAAAATTTATATTTATGTTTTATTACGTCAAGCCTATAAGTATTGTTAACATTATCAGGAAAAAACCACTACAGGTAGTAAGACACTGAAATAAACGATAATGATGAAATTTACGAAGAAAATATATTGGAATTAACCTACCAGGTTGATAGAAACTGGCCAAAACGAGCACGATGGAGACCAAGCAAGTTGTATTTTGTCTGATCAAGACGTACCTCACTTGTCAATTAAAAAGTATTTCCGTAGGTTTTGCCAAAAGTCATGTACGTAACACAAAAAACCAGATATGGGATCAATATACATGAGACCCAAATCACATCACACAAGAATGCTTTTATTGCAAATTTTATTGAAGGTGAACAGCACATATTATTGCAGTGTTCCTATCCATCCCCCCTTTTTCCTGTGGCAATCAAAAGCTGCTGTGCTGTTGTGTCCCACCTCACCCCCAATTTCGATAAATTTGTTTGTTGTTGAACTTGTTCTGGTCTTGATTATGCATGCAATATTAGTCAATGGACGTTAAGCAACCAACAATCAATCAATAATAATGCAAATAAAAAATAAAAAAAATAAAAATAAGTTTTATTGCAGATGAACAACGCTTTTGAATTCAGTTGATCAGTGAATTTTACTGCGGATGATCAGTGTTTTTATTGAAGGTTAACATCACATTCTATTGCAGTTGAACCGTGTTTTTTATTGAATGTTAACAGTATGTTTTATTGCAGATGAACAGTGCATTTTACTGCAGGTGGAAAGTGCCTTTATATTGCAGATTAAACAGCTCATTTAATTGCAGGTAAACAGTGCGTTATATTGCAAGTGAACAGTTTTTTCATTGCAGGTGAACAACGCTTTTTCTTTTTAGTGAACAACACATTTAACTGCAGGTAAACAGTGCCTTTTCATTCGTTTTTCATCTTGAAAGTAAGGCCTCAAATGATTGGCCAATACCTTACATCTTACAGCAAGTTCAAGGCCTCCAATGATTGGCCAATACCTTATATCTTATAACAAGTTCAAGGCCTCCAATGATTAGCCAATGCCTTACATCTTACAACAAGTTCAAGGCATCCAATGATTGGTCAGACCAATGTCTTACATCTTACAACAAGTTCAGGGTAAAGGCCTCCAATGATTAGCCAATACCCTACATCTTACAACAAGTTCCAGTTCAAGGCCTCCAATGATTGGCCAAAACCTTACATCTTACAACAAGTTCAAGACGACACTAAACGTCAACATAATCGGCACTACTTTCCATTTATCGATAAACGGCTAAACGTCGTTTTAGGGACGATCAGAAAATCATTTTGTTGTCTACTCCCCAGATCCCAGATGAGAAACGATCCGAATTTTCATTTGTTCTTGAGTAACTACGAACTTTTTTGTCGAAAAAGGGGCGTTAGACGCAAGTAATGTCACATGATCTCTAGTTTGGGCATACTAAATACAACAAAAGCTACCACTGAATCAGTTTACTGCAATTTTTTTTATATATTAGGTTATGAAAAATGTTAAGGACTAACATATCCTTGCTATTGCATGAACAAAAAGATACTGAACACTTTGACTTTTTTACTTATATTAACCCGAATACCAATAATGGTTATTTGCAATATGAACCGCTTGTCTTTTGTTCCAAATGATACCAGTGATGAGGATTGAGATAGAAACACATGTATGTATCTCATATCACCTGGGGAATATGAAATTAAATATACATTAAATTACCCCAAAAAATCAGATATTAACGTCCATAAAGTAGCAAGATGATACTGCAGACGTAGTGCAGTTGTAATGACATTTATTTGCAAAAATTTATGCATTCATAAATTTGTTTAATGATAACAACAGCATGTGTTCGTATTTATAATCTATATCCAAGGTCATCAGCAATGCCGTATCACGGAAGTTGACGTCATTAAAGATAATGAAATTACACATTAACTACTCGTATTACAATTCCTGGAATAAAGTGACAGGTAATAAGTTGCCCTCATGTTGAAGTCGGTAACCACGTGTTTTGAATGTTTTACCTGGCATTGACCAGTTGTTATTGGTCCTTGTGACAAGCCGGTAGTTCAGCGTAGATTCCCTATTTTAAAGATGAAAAATTTGGACTAATATCAAAAAGATGGTGTCCATAACAAGAAACTGTTTGTGAAAATGTATGGATACTGGATTGCGAAGTTTCAACAGTCACACAGGCTATATCTGTTTCTAGAGAGACGATTGTTAGAAGGTTTCGGGATATAGAAACTCTCAATCAAATTCTGTCCGATAGAGACGCAAATTATGAACTGTGTTGGGAAAACGGCCATACTCTCTGCACATTAAAGAACTCTGCAAAAACTTGCCCTGAATACTCCGTGTATAGTTAGTTGCTAAGGCTAAATATTCCACATCGTAAATTCCTATTCTTATGGTCCTACTCTTGCACTCTATGCATACGAAACCCCCTTTTCGTCTTGCGTATGAATGACAAAATAAATGAGTCCTTCTCGAATTCGACTAAATTTTGCATAGATAGTGCGGTAAATAAATCTCGACCAACATCGTCCAAATCAAGTATGCCCGAACGGTCGCAGAGTAGAGTAAAGCTTAATGTTCGAACCCTACATTCGGATATTCCTATTTCGCGGAATTCGGGTTCCGAATATCACTGGTAATCTTTTGTTACCATGAAACATACATTGTTAAAACCATTCAAAGATACCACAGGGGAACAATATTCCGAAATTTACCCGTCTGCGGTAGAAGATGTAAAACCGCGAGTTGCCTCCGTATAGTGGACAAATTTAATATTTTTCAGTCGTATTTGACTTTTTGGTAGTTTTACAGTGTTGACAACGAGAACACTATTTAATTTTATGCAGCAAAATTATTGATTGGGGTAAAGTGTTCTTTAGCGTATCACTTAATGAATATCGTATACTATAGTATATTTGAATAATATATATACTGAGCAAATTCTCCCTCCTTGTTTATTTATTATTATACCATATTAGTCTCTTGTTAGTCAAATTGTCTAGCATGGAGTGGCACTAACTAACGTATAATTACTGTATTAAAAACTTTACATTAATACCTACTTTTATTCATGGCTGCCCTTTACATTCAAATTAACAAGGGTCAGCAGATATTGTTACATTCTGTACAAGGGTTGACGATCTTTACACGTATGTACCGATCCTAACAAGTCCTTCATCAAGTTGTTTTCGGGTCACGAAGAAGAAACTCGGGGCACGACCTTACAATATTGTATACCACCGAGATCATGAATCTTTTGTCCTTTATCTCACCTCCCAAGTGGCCGGTGTCAGGTTTTATTTTTAACATTGGTGAATGTTAACTGACCCGAAAAGTCTTAAATCTTTTTTAATAAATGATCATCCGCTAGGATGAAACATGTTTGACGACTCTAAACAAAGTAATCAACCCATCAGAGTCTGAATTAAATATCTCTTTAACAAAGTAAACCATTAACTGAACATGACCTTGCAAATCTGTATACTCTAGAAATAGATCTCTGGTCTAATATAGGTATACAGTAATAATGTGTTGTGGTCAACACAAAATGTGATTGTAAACTAAACAATTTATAAAAATAACAAACAGAAGTTTTGTCATTGAATAATCCTACGTTCAGTGAGCACCTCTCCAAATATACCCAGCGAACTAGAAATTAAGGCGACCACAGGCTCAACAAAATTTGCTTCTTACCTAGATTTATTCCTCGAAATTGACCATGATGGAAAACATGTTTCTATGATTAACGACAAACGATATGATTTCAACTTTCCTATTGTAAAGTTATATTCAATAAGCGATATTCCTGCTTCCACTATCAACGGGGTTTATGTTTCGCAGTTGATTCGATACTCTCGTGCCTGTTCCGAGTATCGGGATTTTCTGAAGAGAGTATTGCTGTTGTCGCATAATTAAATTACTACAACAAGGATACAATATGCTATGGTCGCCATCATGAATTGGTTGATCCATATGGTATCAGTGTATCTCAATATTTATGGACCTGTTACCGGTAATACAACAATAAGTTGACCTCTTCTCGGTAATTAGAGTTTCCAAGAATATTCACGACGGGTTTTACGCACAGGACAGGGGATGCTTACCCTTCCGGATCACCTGATCCCACTCCTGTTTTGTTCGTTTTGTTGTCGTGTTATCTCTTAGTTTGTTTCAAATTTGTCTTGTCTTTTTGAACTATACACTTTTTATCTCTCACAGGTGAATTCTACACTTGACTTGTATTACAAAAAGGCATATTACGGCAAAAAGGAAATAAATATAATTTATGTCGGGGTGAGTTTGAACTTTTTGTGTACCAGAAGTGTGTTTTGTGAACAAGAAAGATAAAAGTTATTAAACTACCACTGGCTTTATTCGTTTGTAAATACATTTTATATAGAGAGCAGCAGGAATAGAAATAGTTTTAATTGAATACACATTATTAAAAAAACAAAAGTATACAACAATAACTGCACAAAGTACTCAAGCGTTTAATGTAGGTTAATCGTTACCGCTTCCACCAGAATAACGAAGGTAGCTACAGCAAGCCTATTTTCAATGTGTCTAAAAGTAGTTAAATTGTAAAACTTGGAATAATTCTCTTTGATAAATGACAAAGCGAACACTGGCATACAATGTCTGGATTATTGCGAAAAATACAAGTCTCGAGACTAACTTTTTCGTCCCTCGAACTTGTATTTTGTGCAAAAAGCCCTCCTCAAACATGATATTTCTGTTCAAAATACACTTAAAGTTCAGAAAAAAGTATCGATCCTGTAAAGAAGGTAAAGTGAGTTCAAACCATGCCCGGAACCTGTAGTCCAGCCAGACTTTAATCCAAGCCAGGTACGTTTAGTCCAGTGAATGATCAGACTTCAAGCCAATCCAGAAACCTTAGTCCAGTGGGTGGTCAGACTTCAAAGCCAAGCCAGGAGCCCGAAGTCCAGTGGGTGGTCAGACTTCAAAGCCAAGCCAGGAGCCCGAAGTCCAATGGGTGGTCAGACTTCAAAGCCAAGCCAGGAGCCCGAAGTCCAATGGGTGGTTAGACTTCAAAGTCAAGCCATGAGCCCGAAGTCCAATGGGTGGTCAGACTTCAAAGTCAAGACAGGAGCCCTACGTCCAATGGGTGGTCAGACTTATAATTATCATACATTTACAGTATCTACAAAACGGTAAATTTTCATTAATATATATCTGAAAGAATCTGTCAGTTATGTCATGAATTTTTATCACGTATTAAACAGTCATTGGTTCTTTTCTTGAAAAATTTCACTGGAATTATTTTGCTTTCAGGGCTGATACGAGGGTTGATTTGAATATGACATTCTAAATTCATATCGGCTCTCAGGGCTGATACGGATTTTACGTTGTAAAACAAATCGGCCCTCACGCGCTATCCGTGAGCATTATAAAGTCACGTTTTCGGCGCTATTCTGTGATTTTTATGAGCAATATCTACTACTAAACTGCATTAATTATTTTCTTTAATGTATGCATTATAGAATTTTTTGGAATTCACACAAAAATACATTAATTAAAATGAATTATGGACAAAAAATATGATAAATGGAGCACTTTCCAGATAAACCCTGGCACCATCCCTCGACCGATATGGGGGTCTCGGTTAATACCCGAGTTGAAATTGCAATGACCATACAGCATTTTCTTATTTTCGTTCTTCGTATGGTTACTTATAAAAAATCAAATTTCACAAATCAGAATCTTACATCCAATGCAAATGATATTCACTAATAAAAATTATACCTGTATTAGTGTTTATGAAATAAGGCAACCGAAGGTAGCGAACATTTTATGTAAATTAGAGGTGCAGAATGCTGAACCTGTATCGCTCACATGACATTGGCCCAATTGCCAAAAAATACTTTAAAATGGCCAATAGATTGCATGGTTTTTGTTGAACTTTATAATGCTTCCGATCTAATATTTCATTTATCCAGGTTTCTGGGAATATTTTTATGTATCATCAGTCAATCAGAAACATGAATCGGTGGCGGTTGTGTTTATGTCTTATAGAGGTTAAATATAGAAACTTAGTAAGGGCCTGGCTTCATGTCAAAAATGTTCTATTTGGCAAAACAGTTTCGTTTCTGGTAAGAAAACTTAAAAAACGCAGTCAAACAGAAACGAGAATTCCCAGTGACAACCATGTATGTAGTCTGACTGGGACAAAACGAGGAAAATTTGTAAATGACATCCCATAGATGCTTCTTGTAAAGTTTTGATTCTATTTGGCTTTGTGGTTTCACAGGAGAAGATTTTTAAATCAACCGTGATGCATGAATTGCTTGTGGCAGCCATGTTTGTAGTCCGATTCAGGCGAAACAAGGACGCTTTGTAAAAAACTTTCCATAGATTTGGCTCATCGGTTTCAGAGGAGAAGTTGAAAATGTAAAATTTTACGGACAGAGAACACCAAGTGTTGACAAAAGCTCACATGGCCTTTGGCAAGGTCAGCAAAAATATGGAACATGAAATCAAGGATACTAAAGATCACACACGTATGCTTCATACCTAGATAGAAATAGAAAGGGCGAGTTGAAAACAAATCTTTACGACACGAGAGATACCTTCGTATTTCCAACTGAAACCATATCGCATAGGAGTGATTCTGAAAGTGGGAGTGACAAACATTTAAATGTGACAAGCAAAAAAAGGCGGAAGGGCACATAGTCAATGTTCTGTTACAACTTGACCGATGATATGCTGAAATAAGACAGCATTCTGAGCCTGCAGTTTTTTTTTTTTTTTTTTTTTTTTTTTTTTTATAAGCCGGATAAATGGAGTTGTAACTGAAGAATACTTTACAAAAAGTGCGGCCCGACTTTTAAAAGTGGAAGGGCTGCTGCCCCATAACTCCGGCTCCTATGCCCATGTTAATGTAACATCAATTAAAATTTTATAGCCGATACATACAAAGAACTATTCACTTCATATTGTTTTGGGTTGAGCTTTTCAGGCTCATTTGAGCATTTATGTTGTGTGTTTTGATCTCGAATTAACTCATGACTCTGAAGGGATCCTTTGGTTTTAGCTAGGTTCTGTATTAGTGGTGACGTTGATTTATAAATAAAAGTACAATTAGTCAGAAAATGCGGAGTGGTATTCTGGAAAGTAGACGCCAAGTCAAACGTCAGTTATGTTATTATGTAACTTTTGTATAATTCAAATGTACGCAGAAGTTAAATAGTTATGAAATGACATAATTCGTGATCTGTGCACGCTATTTTTTCCACAATTTTCGCCATGTGAAAATAGAATGAACGTGAGAAAACTAAAGAGCCAATCTAAGAGGATATTCCAGAAACAAAGAAACAACAAAGGACAGAAAACATTAGAGAAAAAAACGAAATGAATATGAAAACTCAGATATTCTGAAAAGGTTCGTCGCAATAGTATTTTAAAATTCAGGACAACACTCAAATGAGCATATCTACTGCAATATTATAGCCGTTCTCAAAACACAAATTATCTGCAAATATGATTTACTTTGTTTTAAGCTTAACAATATAGAAAAAGAAAATGTGATAAGACTGTTTATAGGACAGCCATCAAAAACGTGTAAATTACTAACATGTGCAGCTTAAATAATGGACACAAATCCTCACCCTACGACAAGATGTAAAAGGCACCAAAAATAAAAAGTGATGATATTCAAATGAAACAACTATAGACTAGATAAGTATATAATGTTAACCAAGTAACAATTAAACATTAAAAAACAACAGCTGTTCACCTATACGACCCGAGTTCGCGCCCGACTTTATACCATACAAAACGGGTTGCGTTTAACTCATATCGCACGAGATAAGGTCTGCAAGTCAGTTACCTGCCCAAGTTCGGTGGTTCTGTCCGGATACTCCGACTTCCTCCACCAGTAAAACTGACCGCCGCAATATTACTGAAATACTGTTTAAAGTGGCGTTAAAACTCAATCAAACAAACAAACAATAAAAACAACATCCACTGGATTACTTGTTCCTGGTTTGGAACAGTCTCTATAATAACAAGATGTACATTCCTCGGAAAAAAAAACAACGAATTCCACTGGATTATTGGTTCCTGGCTTGGAACAGGCTCTGTACTAACAAGATGTACAGACCTTTGAAAACAACGACATCCACTAGATTACTGATTCTTAGCTTGGAACAGGCTCTGTACAAACAAGATGCACAGACTTCGAAAAAGAACTTGCTATCGTTGAAGCTAGCTCATAATCCAAACACAATGGATACGTGTAATAAACCTAAGCTAGTTCTCATAAACTCAGACATCAGTCAAAATACGTCCGTCTGGGAAAAATCATTAATAGCCAAAGAAAACAGGGTATTGTAAAAGTGCCAAAGTTAAAAAGTATCGACAGCATGCACAGGCAAAAATCTAACAAAATGTTTTAAGTAAATTATTGAGCAGTGAATTAAGGTTGATACCAAAAATACAATATTCAAAGGTATGACATAACCTTTATGAAGAGGTTTATTCAAGTACCTGACAACTCCCAATGGGTTGTTTTTAAATTTACGAGATTCATTTACCAAATTTCCATAAAATTTTGGGTGTGATATTCCATTTTGTATCAATTTTCTGCAGGTACAACTAAACTTACAGTTATATCTTGTAACCTATGCATTGCGCTCAGGCGTCTCAGTGTGAGTTAAAGGGTAGTGTGGGGACCAGACTTAAATATCTTGAGGTACTGGTCCGATAGAGAAAGTTGAATGAGGATCCTATATTCAGTTGGGAGGCAAACACCAACGATGTGCATAGACAACAAAACAATAGTAGGATGCATAAATAAAATAACAACGTATATGGGATAATATTGGTACATGTATAAAGCTACCGAGTTTGGAATAATAAGGTAACATGGAATAGTGACAAAATATAGGTGATTAGACGTAAGGGTGGCGTGTACGTAGAGTTTAAATGTAATTTCAATTTACATACCTGACTATTTAAACTTCACTTATGACTTTTTGATCTAGGTGTACCTATACAATTCACCTCAATGTTTCGGCAAACAAACATGGCATGAAAAATGCATATTTCGTACATATTTAATGTCAATCTGGATTGAAAAGATAGGCAGGTATTTATTACATAATCATGCACCACTGTTATAATTCTATCTCCCTTCAAAGGTAAGATGATTTTATGATTACAAGTTACGTAATACCTGTAAGTTTAGTTTATCACCGATGGCTTGTAAATCTACTCCACCTCGCCGTGTCTGGCTTTCATACATCTTACTAATGTGCCCAGTGATGACAAGTAGCAACCATATATTTCTGAATATCGGGTATTGTTTAAAACATTTGGATTAATTATCTCTATACTTCATCGTCCCTGTTTTAAATTTAAAATAAAAAAATATCATAAACAATGTTGAACTTCAAACTGCTTACATTAAGATGTTTCGATTGGTTTTAACACATTTGACACAAGATATAAATTATTTAAAACAAATGTCCTTTAATACACACAAGTTTTCAGAAAGATCCTGGCGAAAACTAGTAGATAATTGGTAGCAGCATCTTACAATGTACACTCACATTACTGATATTATCATTGATTAATTGATTGTGAGTTAACGTCCATCGGCAAATATTTCATGCATAACCGGGACGAGAACAAGTTATCAAACAATAAATCATTAACGGGATGCGTTTGGGTCAGGCCGGGCAATTATCTTACTTAGGATGACAAATAAGGACTGTTTGGGTATTTGGGCGGGAAATTTAGAAACTGGCCGCCAACCGACAACGTCAATACGAGATGTTGCGAAAGAATCTTTAACGTGCTTAAAGCGACGCATTCACCCTAGTGTACGGCGATAATGGTCCTGTCCGAGACGGGTAGAACATTTATACATACCGGGCACGA
>JARWCS010000002.1:872462-888527 GCA_034783895.1 Geukensia demissa
AATGTCCCAAAATATTAAAAGGATTGGTTAACTAGAACAAAAGTTATCGTGTGGAAACCAACCTGTCTACAGACCCCAACGCCGGTGACGACGACGACGACGCCGACGACAGCGTCATATCATAATACGACCGCAAATTTTTGTGGTCGTATAAAAAAAAATCACAAGGACTATCCAAGTATTGCTACTTTGGTACCAATTCATCGTCATGAGTCGGTCGGGGACATTGTTGAACATAGACCCCTATGGGAAAAAACTTCTTATTGGGAACCATTGGATTGACTAAAACCAAACATGGTATGAATGTTCGTTATGAGGTTTGGACCAAGTGTTATTAGTTTGTTCTGATCCGTCATCTAAAATTGCCGCTAGCGGGGACTTCGTTTAACAGAGAAAATACTTAAACTATTTACAAAATGACTTCTTCCTTGTGAACCAATTAATGAGCTGAAAACAATCAAGGGTTAGGGGTAGCGGGGACTTCGTTGAACAGAAGACTTATAGGGAAATACTTACAAAAAGACTTCTCCTTGAGAACAAGTGAATGTATTGAAAACAATCATGACATGACTTTTGCTTATGAAGTGGTGACCTAATGCTGTTACTCTTCTGTCAATCCAACACACAGGATGGCCGTCGGTCAGGGATTTAATCTAAAATAGTTCCTATGGGAAATGAATACAAACGATTTTTTGTGAAAATAAAAATGGATTGAAATCATTCATGCATGGCCTAAACGTTCGTCTTATTTTATAAGTAGAGTAAGTTGAGTATACCTATTACCTTATAATGACAAAGTCCATGTCTTTCCATTATGAAGTTCTAAATTATCTAAATTAAAAAAAAATGCAAAATGCAACCAAAAAAGGAGATGCATATTTTCAATGTTTATAGAAACACCCTACAACGTTCTAGACCTCAGTCAAAAGCTTAAGACACAAATTGAGCAGCTTTTTAATAGAATATTGATAAAAATATCTAAATTAAACTATCTGTAAAATCTGGACAAAATAAAAACTGCAACAAAAAAGGGAGGTGCACATCTTCAATATATATAAAAAACACTTAACAAAAGTATCAGACCTCTTGGTTAAAAGCTGTATGAGGAGTTGATTTGAAAAATATGTTTCTTTCTTGTTCGGACAGACAGAAAGACTGAAACATAGCTACATGCCCCATACATCGTTTTCGGGAGGGGGAGGGGGTTGTAACAGTACAACCGATGATTTTGAAGAGTTTCTTATGTAATATATGTTTGGAACTTTAACCTTAAGTTCTCTTGTGTCATTAAGGTGCATGTAGTCATTTTCCAAATTTGGCTATTTTTGGCACCTGTGTTTCAGATGACTACAGCCATGACGCATAACTATAATTTTTTACTGGTACTACCCCACATTGTGCAATTTTAAATGCAATTAGTCGAATAATTTGCTTGTTTTTACACATATAAAAACGCCCGATTCTTTCTTCGATTCCCTAAACTCAATGTAAACATTTATTTACCATCTACATCTTTGAAAAAATCCCCCCCCCATGGAAAGCATGACTACATCGGACAACATTCCAATAAATCGATTATATGTCAATGCAAGGTGTGTTTCAAAATAAATTCGACAAATTGATGTTTAACTTGACGGAAATAATCAAGCGTTTTATCTGTTTTAAACCAAGCAAATTAATTTAGTAATTATATTTAAAAATCCACAGTGCGGGTAGTACCAGCATCGGATTTCACGTGTTTTCATGCATTAAAGCTACACACATTTGAAACAGTACTTCAAAATATAGGGGGAAATGGCGGATGACTTTACATGAACCTTCAGTAAAATGCATGGCCTGGAAAGTAGAATTTTAAAATTTCGTTCTGAAGTTCTTTCAGGTAGTATAAAGGTCACAACACATTGTTGGCTAGTTGTTTGCCCGATGGAATGCTGGATATATATTTGGTAGGGAACTACTCAACAAACAATGCAGAATGTTCGTTCCCAATAGCAGTTTCAGACAAAAACATTAACAATTGGATTTTACTAAGGTCCCATGCTAAAAAGAAACTCGATTGCGACCATCTTAGTGGTTCGAGGGGGTACCAGAAAAAAAATTGGTAGAGAACCATCTAAGTACCATTCCACTAAAGCTTGGTTCGAATTTAATGGTCTTCAATATTAAAATATTGCGGTTGTGTCGGCCACAGTTGGTTGGTTGGGGGCATATCTGATAAAATGCTGGAGGGGACAACCTCAGGACCATTAAATTCAAGTTTAGTTCTAACTGGCCCAGCAGTTTCATAAAAGAAAAATTTAATGACATTTTTCTATTTTTAGTAACGACGGCCATCTTGGTCAGTTGAAATGCTAGAAATAGGTTTGGTCGAGGGCAATCGAAGCACCATTAACCAAAATTTGGTTCCAATAGCTCTGCAGTTTTAGACAAGAAGATTTTTAAGTAAATTTCCCATAGGGTTATATTTTAAACTAAGTTCGTTGCATCCATCTTGAATAGTCAGTGTGAAAGCCATGCACATGCAGTATTGTAGAGAAACATCTTAGGACCATTACACTATAAAGTTTGGTTCCAATTAGCTTAACACTTCCAGACATAAACATAGTTTTGTTTGGTTCTTACTGGTTTAGCAGTTTCGGAGAAGAAAATTTTTCAAGAGGTTAATAACATTTTTCTATTTTTTTTTTTGTAACTGCGGTTTCAGACAAGAAGATCTTTAAGTTCATTTCCTATATGGTCCCATGTTAAATATAGGCTATTACAGAGACGATCTTAGGACCATTCCACCAAAGTTTGGTTCCAATTGGTTCGGCAGTTTCAGACAAGATTTTTGAATTTTCCATATGTTCAATGATTAACAAGTTAAGCTGTGGGGACCATCTTGGTTGGTCGGTTGACATGTCGAATATAATCTTTTAGTTTGTTTTAGATTTGTCTTGTATCTTTGGACTATGCACTTTTGGTCTCTCGCATGGGTATTCTACACTGGACTTGTTAAAGGACCATTTCAGGACCATTCGACCAAAGTTTGGTTCCTATTGGCTCCGCAGTTTTGGACAAGAAGATTTTCAAGCGACTTTTCTATACGTCCAAATGCATGTTAAATAAAGTTCGGATGTATTCCGGATACATAACATGATATAAGGACTTTTACAACAAAGTTGGTTTCAAGAAATAGTTTCAATCAAGAAATTTTATGGTAAGTGAATACCCAATAGGATGCTATATTAAGTTCGGCTGTGACAGTAATCTTGGATTATCGGTGGGGATTTGGTGGGGACCAACTGGGGATCATTCCAAAAACGTTTGGTTCAAATTGGCTCAGCAGTTTCAGCATGTTCAGAGAAGATTTGTAAAGTGTTTATTGATTTTTTCATCTATTTTTAGAAACGGCGGTCATCTTGGTCGATGGGCGGGGACAACGGATATAATTCTGGTAGAGAGTGACCCAAGGACCATTCCGCCACAGGATGGTTCTGATTGGCCCAGTGGTTTAAGATAAGAACATTTTTAAGTGAACGGACGACGGGCGGATGGACGCTAAGTGAAGTTAAGGGCAAGGTGAGCTAAAAATGTGACGCTTTCGCTTTTAAATAATTACACATACTGACATAAGAAAAACATTACAAACACAATATAAACGTAACTGATTTTATGTACTATTATTTCAGAAATAAATTTCATTAAGTGCATGTGGGTCATAAATGTTCTGTTAATGACAAAAATAATGGTGGTGAAGCAACAATAATCTATCAACAGTTTCTGGTGACAATCTCGCGTTTTTCACTGTAGCGTTCTCGTTCAAACTAAAATTGTTCATGCATAAATATCGTCGTGCGAGACCGGACAAGATCGGATACAAACTTTCGCGGCTAGACCACCATTGTAGCGGTAATGTTTGTACTTGCTGTGTTGAGAAATAATGATCAATTTCCACCATTACCTTTTCTTCTTTCGCGCTAGTTTTGTCACGCTTGTCTTTGCAGACGACATCCGCCAACCAATCATCAGTAGCACCATTACTGTCGTGGCTACTTAACTTCCGTCGTTTTTCCATTGGCTCAATTCTGATTACATCCCCGGATTCCTCGACTACAATAATTTCACCATCATACGCATTATTTTCCTTTGTATCTCTTGAATTTCTTTCTCGATAAACATCGGTTGCTACAGTTCCGAGTAATTCTCTTGCACGTGACCTCTCGGGCTCATCTACAAATTGCAAATCTTTATAACGAGGGTCTAAAAGCGAGCTTATAAGCAAAAAGTCTCTGACAGTTGCGTTTTGAAATGCCCCAGAAATTGACGCCCATGTACTGGTTTTCAGTTCCTTCATAAATTCGGATTCGTCTTCCTTGCGTATAAATGTCATTTCTAATTTGCGGAGAACGGGTAAAATCATTGATGACACCACGCTTGATCGGTCTCTAAGCAGATTAAAAGCCTTTAATAACGGTGATAAAACTGCTGCCATATCGAGAATTTTCTGCCACATTTCATCAGCTTGCTTTTCTTTTGGAACTACATTTGCTTTAAAAGAATGTTCATTTTCCGCTGCACATTGAATAACGGAAGTGAATGTTGTCCAGGGGAAAGAAACGGCATTAATTTCTTTATAGTCTTTTATTATCTCAAATATTTTGCCGTACAAAACAGCCGGGTCTTTATCCTGCAAGATGCGTCCTATAAGCATAATAATGTACTCTATGACTGGTTTCGTTACGGTTCTATTTTTCATTACACTATCTGCAGAATCAAACAGAACTTGACTACAACAAGGCATGTCAATAAGATTCATTGAAACAAAAGCATTCTTTACAATGTTAGCACCGTCGTTTAATAGCAACGCTGTACTTTTTATTCCCCATTCTTCGATCGCTGATTTTAAAACTGCTACAAAAATATCTCCATTCGGAATATTATTTAATGAAACAGTTTTCAAAAGGAATGTTCTCATCTGCCAAAGTGAATTGATCAGCTGACATGATATCGACACGAATTTCTCTCCTGTGATCGATTCCCAGACTTCTGCTACAGTAATTACTTCATTGCCTGATATTTCCGACTCAATCGATTTTTTCGTTTCAGTATAAAACTGGTTAATTAATGTCCCATACAGAACCTCTTTATCTGGTACAACATACATCGGATCAGCAACCGCGATCATTGAATAAAATGAAGTGCTTTCAACAACTGAAAGGGGTAACAAATGTTCAATAAAAAAGTTAACAATAGTGTCATTTAATTGTTGGTGTTTCGATCGCTGTCGTGTTTTGTTTTCATCAGAAGATGATTGAATATTACCTGGTTTGACGTCCTCTACGGTTGATTGAACGACGGCCTCCACAAATTTAAAGTCGTACTTCGCCTCAGGTGAAGCATGGTGCATCCAACTTTCATCTAAATCCTCAAATATTGTTGCATTTTCACGCCGATGTTTAGTCAGATGGCAGTGAAGGTTTGTTGTATTGCCCGAGTATCTAATCCCCTGTCGACATATTTTACACACAGCTCGAGATTTGTCCAGTTCTCCATCATCGCCCTTCTGAAATCCAAAGTGATTCCACACAGAACTTTTTGAACGTCCAGGAAATCTATAAATTTGCGAATCACTAGCATTATCGTTTTGTTCCTGTTTCATCGACATGTCTGCACTCCCCAAGTGGTGTGAACATGCGCAGATTACGATAAATCGGATATACACGTCTGCAGAATAATCTTATCGATTACCCTACTTTACAGCTGATTAACAAACGACGCTATCTGTACATATGTAGATCGGTATTTAAACACGTGATTCGATATCAAGTACGATTACCTGAGGCATATCCGTGTCATTGATTTATCACTTGTGTACGTAAATGTAGTGTATATTTTTGTCAACAATCTACATGTAATTCTAAGTCGATTTAAAATTTACACTCGTTAATATTACATATCGATTAGTCCAACATTTTTTGCATGAAATTAGATGCCGATATTTTAAAAAATATATATACAGTCTATTTGAGAGGATTTGATCGCGAATGGCATTCATAAGGAAAGCCTGGCGTTTAATAATTTTATGATATTGATATATTTGGGGGTCTTAATGGAGGAAATTCTATTTTGAATTCGTTGAAAAAAAAACAACAGGGTTTTAAAGAGATTTAAATATATGTCTCTGATTAAACTATCAATCCATTCATTAATGAAGTCCAAACAAATAACAGTTTTGGGTAAAACAAAAAAATTGTATTGAATAAATGCAGATTATACCCCAAAGGGGTTGAAGCCTAGGCATACATGTATCAAATAAATACAATTAGACATATTTACAACTTCGCCACTATGTAGCCGGAGGGGATGGGGACAAAGCCTCCTTCACTTTCGAATGTAGGGGGTGGGGGGGCAAAATCACTCCTTCGCCTATGCAACACACGAGTTTTTCTGTTTCAAAATTTGATGATTGGAATGCGGGAACTCCTTATAGTCAGACATAGGGTTTAGAACTGCTTACAACATGTACAAGTCATTTTTGTTTCAATAAAGCAGAACTAATTTAATATACAGGGTTTAGAGCAGAAAATTTCCGAATTATTTGCGAGACCTACAGGTACGAATACAAGAACGTTAAGTTTCCCAAGGGGCATACATTTGTAATTCATGCAAATTAGTGCGCTAAATGTAGAACAAAATTTCAAAAGACAAATCTTGTTATATACATTTGTAAGTTTTGAAGAATGAACCGACTCGTTTGTTGACTTTTCAAAAAGGGGGAGTCGTTCTTTTTAAAGATTCTGCATAAATTTGATCAGATTCTCTTTACCACTTTCAACAAGGGTGGGAAAGTTCTTTCTCTAATTCTTTTGTAATTTTCGCACTCCTCGACCGGTGTTGTAATCCTCTAGAGGGTTGTTATTTCTCGGCTGATGATTGGCTGATTTTCAAACCACGCGTGCTTCGCTTCACGAATTCAAAGACTTGTTACGATCTTATTTCTTACCCTGGAGGACTGAGCTTTCCAAAGGCTCTATCAGTTAGGTAGGAATTACTTTATTTTTTGGCTAATATATATGAAAATGCCGTAAAAATAAGTGGCATGTTTGTTTGTTTTGTACAAGAGTTACGTCCCTTGTAACAAGGTCATGATAAAAGATGGTGCACGATCCCGCCTAAGATAGTTTTTTAACGATATTTTGATGCTTTAAAAAAATTAGAGAAGCAAAATCTTACATTATAAGCCGTCGATTATCATATTTCTACAGCCTCGATAGTTAATTTTAAGGTTGAACTATCTCGACTGTAGAAATATGATAATCAACGGCTTACAATGTAAGATTCTATATTTCTAATATTGTAAGATGGTATTAATTATGTCTCAACTAATTAAATGTTATATATATTTATATAACAATTCCTGTAATCTAAGACAAGAATCAGTTCTTATGCATGTGACTCAAGCAGATTTATAAACTGATATTAAAGCACTTGATTTTTTGTATGGAGTTGCGTCTAAATCAGTATATCCGAAATCCACACCAAATTGATGCCCCTCAGTTATGCATGAATGATCACTTTAAGTTTTTTGCAAGCAGTCAAGTTCTTCAGCCCCAACCAGTCGTTCTAGCCACTTGACAGTTGATATGGCGTTTATATCAGTACATCTCCCAAATCCCCACCCCGCTCTCTCAGTTATGCAAGAGTGATATATTGATCATTTATCTCTGTTTTTCTACATGAATACAAATGCTTATACATTTAAAATGATTTTTGTTCCCTTATAATGTCAGCTTGATTCGTAATTTCAGTACTAAAGTTAATTTTGGTATGATTTTTTTCAGTGAAGTGCCGTTTTTCCAAATTACAACTTAGGTGCTTCGCAAGCGCAGCATAATTCGACCGCAACATGTTGACATGTGAAAGATGAGCAAATGAACATTTCGGTAAGTGTGGACACAGTATTTTACTGGCCACAATAATGTGCTGGACACAGTTAAGTGCTGGACGTAGTAATATAACTGAACCAGTAATCATTTTGACCCTGTTATTCTATAAAAAAGACGTTACATTTGTTGCATTAATCATAAAAATTAAAACTTTCAAAATCTGATGAAAAATAATTTTTCCACATTACACGAAATTGAATTTTCCCCCACTTTGACCCCTTTTAGCTCGAAAACGGTAAGAGAAAATCTGTAGACAAACAATCTGCAAATGATACAACAAATGCTTGAAGTAACCTTTGCTGCATTTTCTTGAGAAATCATTTGGAAAAAAAACATCAAAATTGGATGAAATTTTTTTCCGAATTATACGAAATTGAACTTTTCCACAATTTTGACCCCACGGTAAAAAATAGAAAAAAATTCCGATTTATACTGAAAGCTCTCATTGAGAGGAATCAAATGAAAAAAATAGAAATTATGAAAAATTTGTTGGGCAAAATCGCATTTTAACCATTTGACCCATTGGTATATGCTACAAAAATGTTTGGAGTAAATTTTTGATATTTTCATAAGGAATTATTTGAAAATATGACCAATAAAAATCAAATGTGAAAAAAAATTTCCGAAATTAGGTTGTGACCGTTTTTTGACCAAGTATATCTCAGTTATGTTGGATTTGTCATGGAAAATACAAAGGAAAAAAACATCAAAATTGGAAACAGAGAATTTACATTAAAATATAAATAAACCACTTTTAGTCCATTCCAAAGAATGAGTGGGGCTGCATCACCCAAAATCAATACCAACCTTTATCTAGTTCTAACAATCAATGTCCAAAATATTAAAAGGATTCCCTCCCTTCATCTGACTGAGAGCATTAAGTTATTGCGTAGGATGTTAATCACCATCAACCACCTGTATACGTAGTGTATTATTGTGTCATATATGTACTTTTAGTTTATTTGATTTTTGAGGGCCCAGGGAGGATTACTTGCAACTAACGCTTTCACCCTCTTTAGATCAAGTAATATTCTTCTTCTTAATTTTTCTTTTTTTAATTTTAATAACTTTATCACTTCTTATGGGTTTTATTGATACTTGTTCCTCCTTATAAAGATATAATATTCATACTGAATCAAAATTTCAAGTTTTTGAAGTTTTATATTCACGCAAATACTGTTTTTCACATTAGAGTCGCAACATATCCTCATATTATATTGACAACAGCGAGAGCAGGCGAGACACCAGGTTCTGAGGAACTGTTACGATTTTTTTGGGCCTAGGACATTTCCAGGAATTTTTCAAATGTTGTTTTGGACATTTCCTAGAATTTTTATGTCCGTTTATTTTATACAAGTAACAATACAAATTATAACAAGACAACATTTTCCGATTATTTCATAATGTTTATATCTGGACGGTCACATATTGAAACGAATCGAAGCAATACTCCTATTCTCGAAAACGATTGAAAGGACAAAACATCTGATATTTGAAAGTGGCTTTCCAAGACTTGCAGATTATGTGCTCAATCTTCATCTCATAAAACAGCGCATTACCGCCTTCTGTGTTGTCATTTGGTCCAGACCATGCAGCCTTTCATCTCTAGGTTAATTTTTAATTTGTAGCACGAGTTACAAATATGGTGCTGAGACAGATATTCGACTTCAACGTGTGTAAGTCTAAATTTAAGCAGTGTAATCAATGATGTTTTGGAAATTTGTAATGTAATTCTTAGCAGTATATATATGTCTGACGCAAAATTATTCTCGGAATAGGGCTTTTGTAACCCGAATAATCCAGTCGTTATATTCCGCTCACTATAGTATACATCTAAAATTAGAAATGTGGAATTGACCAATGAAAATTGTTTTTTCAAGTTGGGATGAACACATATATGCTATAAATTATATGGTTTTTTATTGGTCAGTAGAGTATATTATTATTTTAAGATCCAATAAAAAGTTCAAATTTCTTTTTTCATTGATACAAGAGGAATAATTCAAATTTAATTTTATTATTTTATTTAAAAAAGGGAAATAACCTATGCATTACCTAACAACTATAGTCTGTTTTGTACACTGTTCTTGGTAATTTTCTTAAGCCTTTGTGTCTGTAATAGAAAAAATGAAATCTTACTATAATTATGAATACTGTGTAATATATGATAATAAAAATGTCAAACTTTGATAATTTGCTGTGTTTTATTTTCATAACTGTGAATATAATGTTAGATATTGATGGAAACAATATTTATTCAACATTTGCATTTATATATTTTAAATTTACTACACTAAATGAACTATTAAATTTTAATTCAACACTTAACATTTGATGAAAGAATGTCAATTTGCTGTAAAAAATTTCAGACTTCATAGTAAAATATTAATAACTCATATTGTAAAATTGGGTTCAAGATAGATGAAAGTTTTCAGCCAGAAAAATTTCCAAGTGTACCTAGAAATTGAAAATTTCCTTCCGACACATCAGCAAGAACTTCTTCAACAGTTAGGTCATATAATTCCTCGCCCTCATCTTCTCTGTGTTCCCAATATTTGATCTGAATTGATAAGTGCATATATCATTATTCTTTCTGTATAACCATCATATATACTGATAGTATAAAGGAAAAGATATGTTACATTGAAACATACAAATGATTACAACTTATTAATTTTTGATATTCTTATTCATATTGTTGAGAGAGTTGTATAAGATTTAAAGTTAAAAATATGTTTAATAAAGTATTAGTTGTATCAGATACATCAATAGTCTATATTTTCTTTATCAGGATAAAATACAATTACTTTGTTATTAGTACGTTAAGAAGATCTAGTTAAAACCATGTGCATTTGATTGAAAAAATCCAGCTTAAATAAAAAACAATATGAAAGTTGAAGGAGAAAACAGAGAGAGATAGGCAGAAACATGCAGTGTCACCAAATATCTGAGTCACATGCAAGATAAGGAATTTTATGTTTTTAATTATGTTAAGAGAAATGCATGTATAAACCATGTATGTGTGATTCAAGTAGCCTGAGTCCCATTAAAGAAGTACCATAAGAAACAAGTCCTTATTGTTGGCCATGTTATTTGGGTACAGGTTTGTAACAATAAGAAATGGGTATTGGATTAATTTTGAAGTTTAAACTGTCAGATATGGATGTATATTAACCTGAAAAATTCCATCCTTAATTGCTATTATTTTCCCCATAAATTCTTTATCTGCTCTTTGGTCATCATCCAACCAAACATGCTTTACACTTTTTCCAACAAATAGATGAGGCTGTTCCTTTAATTCCTTTAGATTTATGTCACAATTGGTGCTTATATTTTCATTTTCACACATTGTCAGATCGTTTTGCTTATCCTCCAACAGTTTTATTTTCTTTTAATTGTTCTAAATCAAATAGTTTCCCATTTTTACTAAAAAATAATAGATGTTTTTGTTCAGCTTTACACTTAAATACTGTTTTATATAAATTCAGTTGTTTTTTCAATGCTGATACTTTATCCTTTTTTATCGGTATATTATTAATTTCATCTTCAACCCTTTTTCTGTTCTCCCATAAGCCAAATTTCTGTAAATCATTTAATGCTGAATCATGTTTCTCCTTCAGTTTCAACCTGCGTTGTTTTACGGTTTCTTCTCTCTCCTTTATTAGTTTTACACTGTTTTCAAACAATTTCCTTTTACGACATATAATATTTTTTTGGTAATTTCTCTGTTCTTTCATTGCATTATTAATTATGTTTGCTTTCTCAGTAACAGTCTTATCATTCAACCAATCAGTAGTTTTATTATTTTTATACATGATAACAGATTCGATGGTACTTGTATTAAGTGTTGGAGCCGATTTTAAATTACTGTCAACTTTAGCCATGAGTCTTTCCACTGTGATGTTGTTTGCAGGGCATACTTTAGCTGTTTCTATTAAAGAACTGTTCGGTGCAAAAAATTTACCATTTTCAAAAAAATCCTTAAATAATATTGTACACTTCTGAAGAATAGCATTACAAAATTTAATAAGAAGCTTCTCAGTCAAAGAATTACATGACTCATTAGATAAATCAAATAGACAAGAATATTCAGGTTTTTGTGGTATCTCATTATCCGGAAAAAGTTGAATTTTATTACAAGTCATCAAAGAAGGTTTTATAATACATTTTTCAAGCATATTCTTCAAATCAATATAAATTTTTCCCATATCCAATGCAGACAAATCCTCATCACCTGATTTTTTCCAATACGGTTCAGTTATTATTTTAGAAATAATTCCAAGAGCTCGAAGAGTAGATACAACTTTACAGTTTTTCAGACTTTGCAATATAAAATTTTGTACATAATTAAGTGTTGATTTAGAGTTTGTCAAGTATGCAATAAGATGGCTACGTAGATAAAAAATTCCAGCACAGTTGTAGAAGAGCGTATTAAAACGGTTGCCTCGGAAGTTTATTATTGGTATATTATCAATTCCAATACTTTTCAAATATACAACTACAAGAAGAGGATCACCAGTTCCATCTTTAAAAAACAACTTAGAAACAGATCGGACAAGAAAATGAATAGCACTCTCATTTAAATTATTATTTTCAACAGTTATATCAAATTCTTTTTCCAAATTTTTTAATTCTTTTTGGCAAACTTCGGAAAACTGCAACAACGGATGAACTGCACATTTAAACGATAAAGCTTCTGGTAAATTTTTATCAATTTTTTGCTGATTTAATAAATTATTTACTTTTTGTTCTGTGACACTGCGGTCTGTCATAAATGAAGAAACATTTTGTAATAAAGACGAATTATGGTAATCGTGGTCAGTAACAATGTTTGCACTGGTACTAGCTATATCTGACAAGACTTCGTTTGTACTGCTCACATATGTCTCTGCCCTTCCATCAGTTACCTCACGCAATCCAGCTGTGTATGTATGTTTCCCATCTGATAACTCAATGCCATAATAATGTCTACCTTTTTTGTGGTTGCATCTCGGTGCATAGTTGCATTTTTATTGGATAAAGTCTCGCTTAATTGCTTTCGTGAAACAATACCAATTTCATTAGTGAAATATGCTGCAGTGGTAACTGATGGAAGGTCAGCAATCTCAATATCAAACAACTTAAGTACGTTTTAAATTATTGGACCTATATTAGTAAGAGGTACCTTGAAAGAACGCAATTTATAATATACTTCGCGAAGTTTCTCTGAATACATTTTTCCTTTTGTATTTTTGCGTACACTGAACACTTCCTTAGTATAATTACCAGATTCAATATTATTGTTTAAATCTGCTTCTTCACTCTGACATATCATGTCATCTAAGGCACACTTTAAATCACTAATAATTTTTACCCATGGTGTTGCACTGTGTGGCCATTTCAAAACATTCAGTGTTTGCTCTCTTATTATTTTCCTTTATTTTAATTTTAAGTTTTAGATCTCTGACCACTAGTTTTAACCTATCTATAGTTTTCTGCTGCCTTCTGATTTTATCATTCAAACGAAAAATATTTAAGTTGCGCAATTTTTCTTTTAATTCAATTACTTTTCCATGTAGATATTCCACTTGCAATTTATTTGCATCCACTTTTTGTACTTTACTTGGTTTCTCAGAACTGCTAAATACAATTTTACGTTTGATTCTAGACAATGGAAATACAAATATCTTCTTACAGAAAGAGTTGTAATTATCCTTATTTACATGTTTTTTAAATCTTTTCATATTAGCAAACATTTCCTTTGCTTTCCAGTATAAACTAGATGGATTCACGCTGGATAAATCCTTCTGTGCCACTTCACACATTAATTTATGAAATTCCTTATGTTCCCATCGACTTTGTCAAATAATTCCTTCACGTATATGTTTTTAATATCCATACTGACAGTTTAATGTCAAAATTTTAAATTTATTACCAAAAGCTGTGTCAAGAAAAATGAAGAAACAAATTCAGAGATGTATTTAAATTTTTTAGCATAACTATTTATCATTTAAAATTAAATTAAATTACAATCTTAAGGTGGATACAAAGCATCCTAGTAAGGAAAAATTGACAAATTTAAACTATAACTTATTTTTTGCATTTTTGAGTATGGACATAATGGAGTGGATATACATATACAGGACAATTCTTGTTCATCCAAAAAAAGGACATTACATGAAATCAAATTTAAATTTTGAATAAAGACAATATCACTGGTACGAAATATTAAATGCATACAATATCTTACCGTTTCAAATATGATATATCTTTTCTTTCAATTACCAATGTTCTTTTCTTTTAACTTGTAACACTGAAAACATACCATGTTTGCGATTTCAGGATAAATGATAGCATTTTGTCCCATAAAACCACTCCATATCTCTAAAGTTTAATAAAAAAGGAATTATTAGAATATTTATGTTAAATCTGCAAATAACAATAGGTAAATATGAATATTATAGTACAACAAACGAAATTTATCACAACAAAAGTGAATCTGTATCAAAAGTTTAACAATAAAAAACATCATATTATATATCGTTGGAATTCTCATTTTTTGCCGCAGCTGAACATGTAGTTTAATAATCATTTAAACTTGAAATAAATAATTTCCCCATAGGAGGTAATGTTAATTTTTTTCGACTTTGTAAATTTGCTTCATTTTGTGGGTGCAATTAACCAATGGTCTCAGGTAAAAAGGCATAATACAATTCTTACTTTTGGGGGTTTTACGATAGATAAATGATGAAATTAAAAGAATATACATGTTGTTGAATTATATTTAAGGTATTACATTAAAGCGGGATATTAATCGATGAAGAAAAGCCATTTTGAGACAGATTTTTTTCAATTTCAAAAATATAACATAGAGGGGTAATGGGAATTTTTTGTGTGCTTAGGTAAACTAAAATTTTAACTGCATGATGATTTACGGCAAAAAAATAGAATTCCAACGATATATAACATGACACACTTCATATCTGAACTCTTGATATATTTTGACTTACGTCGTGGCAAATTTCGTTTGGTGTACTGTAATATTCGTACTCCTCCATATATAAAAAGGGGCAGAGAATTTTACATGGTCTAATATGTGTGCAGTATAGAGGATGATGTGAATTATAAGAATAGTCCGTACACCAAGGGTTTGTGTAAACTGTTTACCTCTTTAAATTGACCATTTATTGGATTTTTAATATATTGTATTGTATACACACTCCATATATACAAGATTACACATGAAAATGCAATAGCATAATATATTCAAGAAAAATTTAGAAAAGTTAATTGACAAAATCATGTACAACACAATGGAATATATACAAAGAACCTAAAATACCACGGTTAAATTGATATGTTACCTGTAGGTTTATGTTTCACACAGTGAAACCTGTCTAAGTCAAACCCTGTAAACCAAACCTCATATTTAGTCAAAAAGGGGTGCCTAGTCACATAATCCTGCATATAAATCAATGAAATCATGTTTCACGCTTTATCAATTTTTCGTTTAATGTGTACAAATCTAGAAAATCTTTAAAATAATGTGTCACACCTAACTTATGGGGTACTTTTAACATATCATGCTTCCAAAAATCAGCTATTCAAGGACCACCCTAAGACCCCCAAAGCTTAAAGAAACCTGTAAAATAGGACAACCTATCCAAACCAAAACTACTTTTTCAGAAAAGGAGTTTAGTTTAGATATGTTTCACAGTATAAAAATACTATTTACATAACTAATAATGAAAAAATGTTACTTTATTTCTTTAATCAGTATCACCATAACATATTATTTCACTGTATCAATACTGAAGATACATTGACGTTATCTGATTGGTCAATAGAGTACCACCTGACATTGAACCAAGCATTGTGTCTCCTTCTCACCACCATGTCCATTTATCATATTCCCCTCTGCACAATAGGTAGAAAAGGTTCATTGATGGTATAAACTTTCTTGAGTAAAATATGAAAATTTCTATTTTCTTTTGTCAGAAATTAGATATAGTGGAATAAATCATTAATTTCCCTTGCAATTTTATTAAATTTTATGTAAATGCTCTTTTGGATTAGTATAGTTAATAGTTTATTTGAAACCAAAAGCAATACAGCTTATAGGTATAAATACTTATAAATGCATACAGATAACAATCGG
>JARWCS010000002.1:933849-944873 GCA_034783895.1 Geukensia demissa
TGTTGGCCATGGTCCTGTCTGTCTTCCGACTTAACGATTTCTGTCTGCCCCTTTGGTATCTTCGAATTCCTTTTATAATACCTGAAATAAGTGTTGTTAAATCAATCTTTGCAATACATGCATATTTCATGTGGAAAAAAATTGGAACTCTCAACGAAACAAAATAGTTTTAAAATTTTAATCGCAAGATCTTGCAATAGTCATGTTTGCCATTCGACGTTTAAATTAACTAAACAGTGGCAACAGGAAACGTAAAGATCAAACTTTCATAATTCAATATATAGGCAACAATGATAAACACAGTGTAATTCAATGTCCTTTAACACAGGTGTTAAAAATATGTGATATACCCCAAAATACAATCTTCAATAATCAATCTACCTGACGTGAAGTATTGTTACCATATACTGTAATAATACAGAGTGGAATTTTAATTCATGTTGTAAATTGATTGTTAGCAGTAAATTAAGACGGTTGGCGCAAATCTTAATTCCTGAATTACAATTGAACATAGACCATATAATAAGCTATTATAATGTACAGGGTATGTGTGGGACAGAGCTATAAAATGGATTGACTCAATCCATTTTATAGCTCTGAAAAAATATGGGGTCCATGTCAGAGAGACTGCACTCCAACCATAAAAAAACCGAGGAAATTTAAAAATCTACAGGTCTCCGCAAGGCCTTCAACAAAGGTGGAATACCACTCCTTGTGAAAAGCTCTTGTATACTAATACTTAGGAGCCAAAGACACGTCTCTATCAAGAAACGGAAAGTTTACCATAGGAAAAAAATCATCCTTTTTATCATAATTTTTGTGCATAAAAACCCTGCATAACTTTTTTATCCAAAAGGGAGTATAAATTTTTAAATCTAAAATGGGAAAACGATCATTACTGATAAAAAAATGTTAAGGTAAGTTCTTCAGGATTATTTAAAACATTATCCAAATATGATATGCTTAAATATTTTGTCCAAATAGCAATTTTAAAGAATGTTACAGCAAAAGAATTGTATTTAATGCACATGTTAAGTGACCTGATGTAAAAAAATAATTCTACATACCACGATGGTCAACATTTATGTTAGACAAAGATCTATAACATATTTCTTAAAATGGAATGTTAAGTTACTATTTTTATACTTCCATGGTTTATACAAATGTTATGTACCTCTGCCCAGGTCTAAATTTCAACCAATACATTGCCTACTTTTTGATGAACTCTAAAGAAATTTTTAAAAAGTCAATCAAATATCTTTCTAAGTATTTTTGTATTTGCATACAGTACGACACAAGATTATCATGATAGAAAACATACATTCCAGCTAAGTATGTCATGATACTTTATGGCTATTATACAAATAATTCATCCAAACAATTTCAAATGAATAAAGAAATTCTCTGTATACGTTTATAAAAATAAATAGATATATTCTTTAAGTACTGATTTTAAATCCCATTTATTCATGATAATATGTAAACTCTTAATGTTTATGTTCAAAATTAGAAAGTAAACAAAATTATTATGCCTCGTTTAATTTCATATACCCTATATATTACAAATAAAGGCATCATCTGTAATTGTATTAAACTAACAGGATATAACACCAAGAAAACTTAACACATCATTATTATTAGACTTCAAAAAGTTACGAGAATAGTAATTTCAATAATGTCAGAGTTCTTCGTGAATAAATACAATTACAGATTTTTTTACCACGAGGAAGAAAATTTTGTAATTACAGCAGAGCATGAAAACGACATTATAGCTCTTTTTCACTGGTGTCATTAAAGTTTTGTTATATCCTACATTCATCATTTATACAATTTACCATCTGCACAATGATGTATACATTTATACGTCAACCCATATGCAGCTAAATTCATATCATATCATCTGTAACAATTCTGAAAAATAGAACAAACGAACAACAATTATTTAAGTAAAGAATTCTTCACTTAATAACTTTAACATGACAAAACAACTGGTTGTAATAGTAACAAGATACTTTTATAAAAAAATTCAATAGCACAACATCCATCCGAAATTATTTTATATTCGTTATATTTCTCTAATTAAACAAGTCAAGATATCTTTTACGCAAACGTCACAATGTCTTTTGAAAGAATTATTTTTGTCAGTTCAAAACAACAAATAATAAGCTGATCAATTTGAGGGATAGAATTAGAGCAAGGTCAATCTTTTGTATTGTTAAATTTAACAGAGACATATTAGCCGCATTAGTAACCTTGTAGACAAATGTGTGTCATTTCCAAATGAAAATATGAGAATTTAAATAAAAATACCTACAAGAAATCGCAAAACATAAAAAATTGCTGCAAAGCTTTTGATTGTCATTTTGGCTATATTGATGAGAAAATTAAAACAAAAACTCAGAGAATAAAATTTTTTCCGAAACATAATGGCTTGGGTTTCATCAGTTTGGGCCAGTGATAAAGTTTTCTGCGTCCAGCCCCCTTTTCTGCAACGATTTTCATACTTTAGTGAATTCACTTGTTTCCGGTGAAAATATTAACAAATACAGGTACACTTAACTTAAATGAAATGCCCTTTCAGTTTCGAATTTGGTAAAAAGCCACAACCAAATCACGTTTTTATGGTTTTGGATATAAAGCAACGATTCTTTTATTACTTTCAAGATTTTAAGATAGATGTACATATAAAAATATGAGATGTGGAATGCTTGTCCATGAGACAGCCAACCACCAAATAACAATCGGAAAAACTTCTACGGGTCCCATTACGGTCTTCAATGATTAACAGGATTCCAGACCATAACGAAACCGTGATGGGCCCCCAAAATAAAAATGTAAAACTATTCATACAACACGACAACTGACCCAATCTATTGAAAATATGGTGAAAGAATAATTAAAGAAAAGAAAGATTTAATGATAATGTTGTGACGATATCCTTTGCGGATAAGTTTATTAAGACGGATTTTAAGACCATGTTGATTGAGTGGAAATTCTCGAGCTTTATTTCCAACGTTTCCGTAAAAAGTAGGATGTGATATCCCGATTGCAAGTACATCCAAAATTTGACATCAAATCTTTAAATTTATGAAAAAAAATGGTAAACGGTTTGATTAATTTGTGTTAACGAAATACTTGACTTAATAATTAATACATTTTTCAGTTTTGTATAGCTTTTTGAATTCCGCTTAGTGAAGTTGACGACTGCTGGCCAGTTCCAGAAACATTTGGATTAATCGTATTGCTGTTATTTCCTGATTTTCAGTACAGTTAAACTTTTCCCATGTTATGAATGTCATAAGTTTAGCATTGGTAAACTTGTATTCAAAAGTTGCTGTGTAGTGGCATATATTATGATGACTTCGATATCTTCTGGGGGTCAATTTAGTTATACTTCGAGGTGGCAAGAGATTCGACAGCTTACTAGATTTAGATAAAAAAAAGTTGTTGACATTCTAAATGTAATATGAGCTTGAACTCCATAAAAACTTACAGGAAATCCCAAAACATGTAAACATTTTGTAGTATTTAAAATACAAGTTTACACATGTTGAATAAATATGGAGAATTTTGGTATGCTATATGTACATTTCAAAGTACATATAGTATTCATAATACCTCTCATCAGTAGAACAAGAACCAAAACAAAGTGCGAGATTCAAACAGAGATCTCCCCAGGGGAGATGAAGTACTCAAATCTAAACAAATCAAACAAGAAAGCCAAAGCCGACGGCAGGGACGTTTTGAAGCATTTCCGCATTGTCATAGCTTTAGAATAAGAAACAAATGCAAAGACTTCCGTAAAACATTGTTTTCAAACAAGTCTGACAACTGGATTTGTTTGACAAGCAGAGAGATCGACCCAGTGGTTTTAAAATGCTACATTGTAGTTTACCAATGTTGAATAAATTTGGTGAATTATATTTTTAGTCATACTTACATTCAGTGGGACAGTTCGCCAACTCATCTGATACTAAATGGCAGGCACTTGGAGTAACAACAATTTTAGAAGTGTCACACAACTGTTGAGCCGACAAAACATCTAAACTCAGTTTATTTAAATTATTGCCATCGATTCTAGAATGTTTTGGTGAGTTAGATAACGGTTGAAGTCTAGTCGGCGGTCTCATGTCTAGTAAACCGTTAGATGTATGACTTAGTTCAGTTGTTTTCGTTTTTAAATTTTTTTCTTTCCGTTTCTTTTTCTTTTTATTTTTCATTGTGTCTGACACTGAAGTGATTGTACTGTCGAAATCCGATATATAACAATTAGAATATGGCACTTTGTCGGTATCATCTACAATACATGTACTAGCTTGTAAATTTGGATCATGATTTTGCACATTTATTTCACCTGGTATGTTTGCTTCCTTGCTGAATTTGTTCTTGTCGCAAATTTGAGTATGATCATTGTGTTCCTTATGAGTAACTAATAACATTTTGGAGGTATCAGTTGTTGAGTTCAATAGTGTTGTTTTTGTTGTACTTATATCTAAACCTGAGTCAACTACAGTTGATACTGTAATAGATGTTCTGGATTTGTCTGCCGACTTCATCCTTACTTCAGGATGTGAGTTTGATCGTCTTTGTAAAGTTTCATCAGAATCTCTCACACTTTTACTTGTGACAGGATGTGACACTGAAAATGGGTCTAATTCGTTGCTAGAATCATAATCACTTGTATCACATTGGTTTAAGAAATCTTGAGAACCAGCAACGTCACATTTCATGACGTTTGGGTTATCATACACGTCATCATTTTCTGACAAACTTTCGTCATCATTTAACGTATGTATGTGAACACCATGTGACGTCGCAAATAACACTGGAACTTGAAATCCTGTATTTCGAACTAATGTTTCTTTATTCACTCCTTCCTCTTTAGCAGATTTTTTCTCATCATTAACCTTGACCTTTAACCTTTCAGATAAACTATCCCTGGAGCTGTCGGGGGAATATTCCTTGTTAGTAGCGTTATCAACAGAGTTTCTCTTCTTACAGAAGATCATGTCTTTAAATGTTTGTAATATGTCTTTATTTATAATAAATGCTAAGAGTGGAAGAGCCATCACATATGAAAATTTAAGCCACAGTAATGTCACATTGACATACGGACTTAGATTTATATTTTTGAATGTCAAACGCACAATATAAGTACTTATAAATGGCATTTGGCAAAATAGCCATGCCAGACAAAGTATACCCACAAATCTGGTAGAACTTACTTCAATCAAACAAAGTAGGCGATCACTGTCAGAATCTTTCGTGTACTGGTTTTGTGTTTTTATAGTTTGAATGTGTTCTCGCTGTGAAAGTGTCGATTTAATGATAAAAATGAAGAAAACAACCATTGCACAAAGTGGTAAAATGTAACAAAATAAAGTATAAAACGTCAAATACCCGGTATTAATATCCTCAGCGGGGAGACATACACTTAAATTCTCATAAATCTCAATTGTAATAAGTCCTGCAACGAGCGGAAAACTGAAAGTCAACGCGTGGATCCATGTATAAAGGATCATAAACAATGTTCTTGGTATGTTCTGAATACTGACATATCTGTCGGGAAACACAGAATAAATAAATCTGTCTATACTGAACAGTGTCAAGATCAGAGGTGTTTCTATGGTCACCAAGTTCATGAAAAATGAATTTGTACGGCACAGATCAGAATCTAGATCCACGCTTGGTGAGATTGTATATCCAATAGCGAACGAGAAATTAAGAAGACAATCAAGAATATTAGTAACAGCTAAATTAACTGTAATTATATTTACCACTGTAGACCTATGTTTTCTATTACTTCCTATTGTTATAATTAGAAACAAATTACCAAACAATCCAAATAGAAGAAATATCACTAGAAACGTTGTTTTTGCCGCCGTTGAAGGAATTAATGTTAAATTCTTGTTGTCCGTCGAGTTTGCAGCCATACTCACAGTATTGATTTAACATTCATGGCGTCAGCATTTATTGTCTATGTCCACAAGAAGGTTCATATTTATAATCTAGCCCATTTTATTTCACGTTGTTCCAAACACGTACAGAATTAAAACTTCTACCTTGTTTATAATACATTTCACAAAATCATGTCCGTCATGCAAGTAATGTATGAGAAAATATTTAAATATTGGCAAGCAAGTTTAATCCTGCGATTTACCTATGTTAATTGTTATACCTGGACGATCAATCGATTGACCTAATCATATATATTGACTCGGAAGTGTTTTGTTTTGAGAAGGGCGTAATGTATGAAATGGATTAGAAACAAAAATCAATTTTCTTATTTTCTTTCTGATTCAAATCAAACAAGATGCTTCATTGAAATATTTCGGTCGCGGCCTTCGTCGTAAAACATAGATATAACAAAAGTAGTTTGTTGGTCAATTTTCGGAATTCCGATGTCTCAAACACATATTTTACAATACATCTTCGTATTTTAATGATTATGATGTTTGATACATTATTTTGCAACCAGATTTAAAAATCAAATACATTCAATAAAAACCTGGATTACACTATTAAATGTAAGAAAAATTGACTACGTCGTGTATAATTTATGCAGTATACCGATAATACAAATTGACTATATGATGCGAATACCAAAGCCTGGATTACACTTTTACATCTTAGACAGACAAATTAATTAACTAAGGGATGTATACTTTATACAGTTACTTGAAGCCTGGGTAACACTATTACATCTTAGATAAATTGACTAAATGGTGTATGTGGAGACCTCTAGATTTGTAAATTCCCTCTACTTTTCTCCTGGTTGCAGTCTCTCTGAAATTTACCTCATTTTCTTGTAATTTTCATTCACTTTATGCAGCCTACGAATGCCAAATTCATATATATATATATATATATATTCTAATTTAAAATACTAAAATATTATTTAAGCTTTTTTTGACAACAGAAACAATATTTAAAAAAAAATCCAAAGCTTTCAACATGTATTTGATAAACGTAATGTATACTTGTTTATGCAAATTGTAGGAAGTTTATATTTTTGTACAGTCAAGTCCAGGTATTATGTATATAATCACTGAGCCCACAGATTTCTGATGGATAAAAGTTAAATTTGGCGCACTTTAAAGAATAAACTCTCATCAATAGCATAAGAACAAAAACATGAAGAAGCCAATTCCACCAAAAAAAATTGCGGTCGTATTATGGTATGGCGCTGGCGTCGTCTGCGTTGACGTCTGTAGACAGGTTGGTTTCCGCACGATAACTTGTTCCAGTCAACTAATCCTTTTAATATTTTGGGACATTGATAATTGATACTAGATAAAGTTTATTTCATCCGATTTTGATGTGGTTTTTTGCATTTGATTTTTCTCAATGAGAGTTTTCCTGGTCATGTCAACAGATTTTCTCAATCTCTTACCGGTTTCGAGGTAGAAGGGGTAAAAGTGGGGATTGGGGGGAGGGGTGTTCGAAATTCAATTTCGAATAATGTGGAAAATTTTATTTTCATCTGATTTCGATGGGGTTTTCTCCAAATGGTCCTTATCAAATTTAACTAAAGTGACACCAGTTTTTAGGGTAATAACGATCACTTATCCAGTCATATTACTGTATCCAGCATTTTACTGTGTCCAGCACATTACAGTGTCCAGCCTTATACTGTGTCCAGCACTATACTGTGTCCAGCACATTATTGTGTCCGACAAAATACTGTGTCCACACTTACCTAAAGGTTTATTTGTTCACCTTTCACATGTCAACATGCTACGGTCGTATCATGCTGCGCTTGCGAAGCACCTGAGTTAACTCTATATGAATTTTGTTCTATACAATGTATTAACACATTATTGTTTCTGTAATGTGTTCAGTGCAGTGGCAACTACATATGTTACTCGCTATTCAGGAATTTCAATAATTATGCGTCTTAAACTCTAATAAATAATTGTAAAATATTGTTATATTTTTGCTACATATTGACAAATTTCCTTTTGTTCAGAACTGAATCTACGTAGTGATCATGCAGTCATAATAGAGCACTTAGGCATTCTTTACAACAACTTTAGCAATAATAATAATATGATTATTAAATGTAGCAAACTATACACTTTAATATTTCTTTGCACAATATTATTAAGGTGTACATTGTAAATAAACATTTAAAGCATTTAAAAGGTTTTTTTCACAATGACACACTTACAGATAAAAGATCGAGTACTAAAGTTTGGCTATTGGTGCCCATGATTTGACGTCACAAGACGATTGGTATTCACAACCCACAGACAATGAAAGATTAGAACGATATTATCACATGTTGGTATTTTGCTTTTTTGTATTTGTATTGTTATTGTTCTATTTATAATCAGAAATCTTGCATTCAATATAGACTTTTTACTACACGTAGGTTTATTTAAATATTTTATTGTTTATCTGTCATTTATTTTTTTTGTTATATTCTATAGAGTATTTCAACTTTCTGTATTAAAATGATGAAAGATTAAGTTTAAAGTGTTATATTAGATAAGTTTGAACTTAATTTAGGTATACACTGTAAAACATACAATAAAGAATAATAGGGAAAAAACACCATACGCTAAAAAACCAAGCACACAACCACAAAACATCAACTCGAATATACTAAAACTTATCCTCGAAACGACAGGAAAGCTATGCCTTAATTTTACCAATGCTTAATGATTAAGCAGTATAAATGCATCAATGGAGTAGGAGTGGTTTTCAGACGTGGATGTAAGGAGTGAGTATGATCGGTTATTTATGGAATAGGAGCGCGGTTGTCCTCCTTGGATCATTGTTAACTGATTATGTAAGACCCAAGTTTTAGTGGTCTATTAAACTGAAAACCTCACTTCGTGGACTTTTTTCCAAAGTAAAAGGTGTTATCATTTTTGATATCAATAAAATTTTGCAAAAAGATGTATCGTGGTGAGAAACTGTTTTCGTTTTTATATTCTATTCAACGGTAAACAATTGAACCTTTAAAACGACTGTAGAATCTGAATGGATGGTCATTGACATTACGTATTCTTGCAAAAGCGGAATTTCGATAATTGTCCGGAATTGGTTCTTACAGGATGAAGTTTCACATTAAACTGGAGTTTGATTAGGCCTTATATTTTTTTTCAAGGATTGTGTAATGTCATGTAGGAACTTATAAAACCTAGATTGCGTTTAGCTTTCCTAACATGGACGTTTTACACTTTTGTACAACATGAAGCGCGGTCGAATGTCCGGATATTGAACTCCTGGGAAATGTGAATGGTGATTGGAAAGGTCAGTCACGCAACACATTTAAGATGTTTTTCGCTCTGTGGTTGATTACCCCACTTTTAATTAAGAACGGCCACGAGAGATTAAACAGATTGAATGTAACTGACAAGAATAAACAGATTTAATGTACATATATGTCTGACTATTTTGTATTTACAGTGAACATGAACTGATAACCTTAATATGAGATGATGAAATATTGTTATTTTTTATTATGTGTTGATTTTATAGAATTTAACGCAGTTTAATAATGTTCTTTTATCATTACATTGTAAGTCATGTAAATTTTAGTCAATGTTTGTACAAAAGGCACATACACGGAATTGATTTTAACACCTTTTGTTACCATAGTGAAAATTCGCTTTTATAGATTTGAACTCTAACATTGTTGTGGGTGAACAAGATATATCAACGAAATGGCCATGCAGCGCATCAAACTGATATTAGTAATTTGTGATACATTTATAACTTATAACAGTATAACAATAAACACATACATGTAAACTGCCAAGTCTCAATAAACTATTATTATAAGAACTACTCAAAAAGAGCCTACAATAGGTTTTCCTTACTGGAAGTTTTATAATGAATGTTACTGAGGTGGTATTCATCACTATGATTATTTTACTTAAAAGTCGTTGGTTTTTTGAGAGAATACAATAAAACTATTGGATTAATTTTTCGGTGCACAAAACAAAATCGGGTAAATGACCTTTTTTGCTTTATCGTATTTCACTGCTCACAAAACATAAAATGTGTTCCTAACTGGAAAAGGTTTAGATTGATAACATTAATAAAACACGTTTCGGTATTTTTGTTTCAAGGTTTATACATTAAACAAAAATTCCATCCTAGTACTTCATGCTTGTCCTCATTTTGCATTATCATACAAATTACAAATGTGAACAATAACTAGTGATATATCAAGTAGGCGATAAAATGGTAAAATCAGACAATTATTATTGAGATACTGAGCATGCGCATTGCCCTTTGTTAGGATGTTCCCATTTACCAGTAATAGTAGACTCTTACTATACTTCAGATTTTTCATAAACGTTGACAACATGGTAACTATACATCCTAGAACACCTACTGCTATTTTTAAGAAACACCGTCTTTAGCAAGGACATACATACCTACTGTTAGGAAACAATGTACGGGTCATAGATGTATAATAACTGTTAATTAAATATCAAGTTGGGCTATATTCAGCATTCTATATTCATTCCTTAAATGAAAAAAAAAATTACCTTGTTAAATCAAAAGACCCATTAAATAAACTAATTCATATAGGATTATAAAAACATTGAAAATTGAAATTGTCAAAACATTGAGACTTACTGTTGTTAATACTGACGATCTAATTACTTCTTTAAAAAAACTAATTTAGCATTGAATACAACCCTATCAAAATTTTTGACTAAACAGTATTTCATCTTTTTAGACGCACTGCATTCTCGTGTTAACAGGCTTGATGAACTCCGTTGCCCTACGTTTAGTAACTTGACTCTGATCATATATATATATAAAGGAAGTCCCTTTATATGTATTTGATTTCATTGTTACTGAGGTATATTTTGGAGAAAATGAAGGTTTTTTTTAAGTAATTGTTACAGTTGTGTCTTTTACTATGTTATTTATGCCATTATTTCACCATACGCCACGACGAAAGAAGGGATGTTTAGATCCAACATTATAAGGTTAACCCCATAAGAAAAACTTAACCAATAAAAGTAGTTTCAAAAACTAGAAGTGAAACAAGTATT
>JARWCS010000002.1:944973-956552 GCA_034783895.1 Geukensia demissa
TTGCTAACTTGTTTCCGTCCTGAATATGCATGAAATATTTGCCACTGAACGTTAAACAACAATCAATCAATCAATCTGTTTCATATGGTCCATTTTAAGGTGATTATAAAGAAGATGTATAATTTTCAGTAAGAATTTATCAAATCAATATCCCAATATTTAAACTATATTTATATTCATGTATGTTATCATTCTTAAATATAAGAGGATATATTATTCAGTTTACTGTATCACAGAATTCTTACTTTTATCAGTAATTCTGTAACTTCATAATGTCCATAACTACAGGCATTGTGTAACGGAACCAAACCCCTGCAATAGAAATATACCTCATTTAAATTATACTTAAAATATATATTACTACAGGGATATTTTAAGGGAACTAAACAGTATAACAGAAATATATCTCATTTAAATCATACTTAAAATATACATTACTACAGGGATATTTTAACATAAAAAAACACCTGTAACAGAAATATTTCTCATTAAATCGTACATAGACATAAAATGTAAATAATTACTATCAATGTATCTCAAAGGTTCTTAACTGATTATCAACCCAAGTGCAATGATTACCACCACCATAAAGAACAAGACATACTGTGAACTCACAAAAGATATCTCCACTTCCTCGTGGATGATCTGCCCTTGGAATGAGCTTAGATGAAATTCTATGTGTATCTACACTTTGTGTCTTATATTCATGTTAATCATTGAACGGTTTAGGAGGAGATATACTTACAAGGTATGTGACAGACAGACAGGGGGATTCCTGTATACCTCCTGACTTTGTTTGCAGGGCCATAATAACTTAGAGAAACAAAATCTTACACTGTTAACTCTGATAATCCTCGAAAAAAATTTGAAGGTTTAACATTTCAGATTGAAGAAAATACGATTATCAATGGCTCATAGTTATAGGTTGTCTCCCTTTCCTATTCATTTATGATATTCTTACCCCTTATCCTTAGCATGTACATCAGCACCGTGTTGTAATAAATATTCCACTACTGTCACTCTGTTTTAACCAGCAGCAAAATGTAATGGTGTTGAATGACGTCCATCTAAGTCTCGACAATTTACAGAATGGGGATTTGCAGATATTAATTTCTGTAAAATAAAAAAGCTTATTACCAACATATCATATTAACTTTTGACTTGCATGTTAGCACGGTGCTTTAATAATGTATATGACAGTACTTGTTATGAAAACACAAAAGACTTTATCATTTACTGTAGAAAAATAATTTTCTATAATTCTTTGTGTATTTGAAGAAAAGATAAGTAAATTTATTGAAGCCACATCGTCCTTTCCTGTCTATCTACTATATCATATGTTGTGTTTTTTTATTTAATTTTAATATAGTAAGATTCCAATAGTTTAACTGTTAATTGAATACTTGTGTTTTGTTATATCAAACACATACTTGTATTAAAACCTCTATTTATAAAATAATAATACCTTAACAACTTCCATATCACCAGCTTTAGCTGCCTCTAACAACTGAATATCCACATCTGTTCCTCCAACCGGGGGATCCTCTAAAAGTTAAAAAAAATATTTCACAATTTTCAGTAAATTATAGAGACAATATATTTGTTTTTCAATCTGTATCTTTAACCTCATGAATGGGGTTAACAAGTGGGCACACTAAAAAGCCTTGCCTGTATAAACAGCTTTAACTCTAAAAATACCTGGATACAAAAAATTAAATTTAAGTAAGTCATACAATCTGTACATTTAATGCCTTTTGTGCTACACAAACTAAACCTATGTTACTGAGTTACTGAGAAAAGAAATTTATTGTGATAATATGTTGCAAACTTACAAAGTAACTAAACCATAAAGCTTTAAAAAAAAAACTAATGCCGCCATTGCCCTTGTAGTTATACCTATGTCTGGCTTTTGCAAGCGAGTAAAAAATTCTGTATGTAAAATTTGTACACTTTGAACAATTGGATATAAATAAAATAATTAATTTTTAATATTCAGAATTGAACACAACAACACACAAACCTTTTAACATTTTCTGTATGTTTTCAGTGGCTAACTGTGCTGCTGTATACCCATGTAATGAGACGATGGAGGCATCCACACCATAAGACATGAGTAATCGGCAAGCTTGCATGTTACCCTGCTGGGCAACACGATGTAAGGCTGTCTGTCCCAATCCATCTATAGCATTTACCTTAAATATAATATATATATATACTTTATAATAAAAACAAACTATTTTGAAACATCACTTTGTACAACATGAAAATAAAAACTCAGGAGACATCAGATGCAAGCTGGTTTTAATCAACAAGAGCTTGAATATTCAATTTTCATTTTAATTAATTATAACTTTTTTACTAGAATTCATCCTAGATAACTTTTTTTTGGCCAATTGGTCTCTTAAGTCTTTTTTATTACAGTACTTTTGTAAACATCAAAGATATGGCACCAGGAAATATAGATTAAACTGTTATTTCCCAGATGCTGGAAAAATTTCTTTTTTTGTCAAAAAAGAGTCAGGTTTTTTTTCATGATCATACTATAGTACTCACCTTAGCGCCATGTTTCAGTAAAACATCCATAACATCGTAATGTGCTTTGTCTGCAGCTACATGTAGGGGTGACAACAGTCTATAAACAAAATATATACATATGAATGATGCTGCTTGCAGGAAAATTTTATCCTGTTGTTTTAAACTCATGATTTATTTATAAACTACCACATATATGATTGTTTAACAGGTTTTTCCTTTTTTTGACCACGAGATGAAAAGTAAGGATTTGGGGTCCAACATAATTAGGTTAACCCTGCCACATGTTGCCTGCTCCTGTCCCAAGCTTGTAGCCAATGGATTTTCTTTATGCCACTTTTATAATTTCCCTTTCATTATTACAGTATTTCTACTAAAATTTGGTTATATCACCTTTCATTTACCATTTACACTTTGCTTTTTAATCAGGGTGATTTTAAGCTTGTCACAATGAGTTGGATGCTTGAAAAGATGTCACCTGATCACTTGACATTTACACCAAGACTTTACTTTTCATATCATATATATGAACATACCAAAAATAACAAGTAAATATGGACTTCTGTGTGCTGTGTTTGCTGGCCTTAATCTTATTTTTTACTTTTTTCTAAAATTTATTATGTTACACATAAACATTTAATTTTGAAGAATGCATATGCCCAGATTACAGTCAAACCATTCTCACAGAGGGGTAATCCATTAAAACCAAACCCACCTCAGTGACACCTCTGTAATAGACGTTCTGTTAGATGTAAACTTCATTTTATTTGTTTTGCAATCATATTAATAATGACAGTATTAATTGTTTCTTTTAAGGTGCCGTAAGACAGGTTTGACCTATAATCTCCATTGCATTTTCCTTTCAAAACTGTAAACTTTCGGATATGGTATCAATATATAAAATGACTTACTCTTTATTCTTGTCATTTAAGTTGGCTCCTTTCCTGATTAAAGCCTCCATCACTTGTTTCCTCTTTGGAAAGGGTGATGCTGCAGTACAATGCTACAGAATACATGTTAATTAACAATTACAAATATCAACAAAACATCAAGTTAATTAACAATTATTAAAGCCTTACATATTATTTAAAAGAAAAAGATGGACATGGTGAAAATATTCATGACACAAACATGTACAAATAAATTCCAGGCAAAGGAACAGTGCTTTGACTGCTATTCTTCATCTCACAGTAAGGCCTTCAACACAGAGTAAGTTCAAGACGGTCCTTTGCACCCGTTTGAGCGGAATTCTTTGCCTTTATTTATTATGCTTTTCCACTGAAGAAGGCCTATATGGCCGAAACATTTGGAATAAATGGATCAAATAAATTACTTTATCTTGCTTTTTGTTTTCCTTTTTTTTAATGGTGCAATTTTTCTGTGTTGTTCTTTTATAGATCTATTAAACATAATTATTGTCAAGTAGACCAAAACTCAAACCAGTATTAATGCATCACTGATTGACGTTTAAACAACAGATCACCGATACAATCTGGAATAGATAGGAACAAATAAATTGGTGTTTCATGAAGTTCATCTTTTTCTAATTTGTACAGTGATTCTGGATTTTTTTAAGGAATTATGTCAACATTTATTGACCTAAGAAACATGTTCTAAAGCCTCAAATTTTTAAAAATTTATTTTCCTGAATACATACCAAAGCAGTCTCTCCAGTATAAGGGTGTTTAAAGTTTACCACTTCTAAATACTTCTTAACTCTCGCTAAATCTGCTTGTCTGCATCCTTCCAATAATGAATGACCTTTGAACTCATCTGTAAGATAAAAAAAACAGTAACTTGATGTAAAGGTCTACAAAGTAAGCTAAATATAACATGTGAATGTACAATTTATGAACTGAGTCTCTCATATTTTGGCTATTCATTCTTAGGGCAATAACAAAATCTGAAAAGGGATTTTAGAATGAGATTTAACTACCTTCCCGGCAACCAAATTGGGTGTTCAAAATATTACAGATGGTGTTTGTCCTACACTCATGAGAAAATTGTTGAGTTGATATTTGGTGAAAAGTTATAGTTTGGACTAGGTCTAAATTTTTGCAATTCAGCCATGGATTTCACAAAGAATCGGGAGTCTAAAATTGGTGGTAAGTTTTTACGTCACAATATTATTTTGCTAGTTACATTTCACACTTACAATCAATTTGAAACTTACGACTTTTTGAGAAATTCAAAGCTGGTACTGCCAAGCTTATTTTACTGGCATTATGTATAAATATATGCTAATATATATGTTTTCTTATTTTGACTGACATTGCAATCTTTCTTGAACTATTCTTGGAAGGTAAGTTTTAGTGTGACTGTTTACTATGGTGAGGTCATCTCTTTATTTTTACTTACATTGTAATCTTTCTTGAAGTTCTCTGGTTGGAGAAACATCTATAGCACTTTTAGAATGACAGTTAACTAAGGTGGGATCAGCACCGTGGGCCAACAATAGTGAGCACACTTCTACTCGAGACTTGGAGGCAGCTTCATGTAGTGGTGTAAACTGCCATAGATCCATAGCATTAACACTAGCACCAGCCTGAAAAGTAAAGGCAAATAAACTGGCACACTTTCAAAATGTTTAATGAAGTTGTACACCATTCGTCTTTGTTTTTTCTTGTATACGTAAGTGTAATAGGTATGCATTCTATTCCTGAGTTCTTGTTCCTTAGTTATTACCAGTATTTGGCAATCTTCTGTCTTTTGCGACCTGAAGCTTTATTTTTGTTTGTTGTGCTTTTGTTATGTAATAAACACGTGTGAAGTGACCACCTGTCTTATGTGACTTCATTTCAGAAATCCCTTTAATGGTCACATAATACAGGTTCAACAATATTGTTTCTGCTTATGTTTAGACTACTATAATGTATAATTTTTTTTTAAACTTTCAGTTAGATTTTGTGTATATGGATTAGTTATTAGGTACATCACAGCAGAAAAAATGTGTCACTTCATGCCAATGGCAGTTTTTGATGCCAACATCATTTCTAATAAGTATATGAATCATTGTGGATATAACTCCCTATTCTATAATATGTTTTATGGTCCTCAATGTTAAGAATTAAATGTTAAATAATTAATTATGTAAATTATCAATACCTTCAGCAGCATTTCAGTAACTTCAAAATGTCCATAAGAACAAGCATTGTGTAAAGGCACCAAACCACTGAAAAATATCATTACATGTATAAACAGTTAGCATAGAAATTATGTACAATAGATAACCTATTAACATCAATATCATGTACTACTGTGGGCAATATATAATGTGTACAAATAGTTTCACTTTTACATGAACATCACTCGTAAGTGTATAATAACTCATTCCATTTCTGTGTATTTCAGTTCCAAGTGTATTATGCCCACTTTCCACCCTGTGTTTTTCATGAACATCAGACCCACATGTATTATGTACAATGCTTACCATAAACACCACTCCCAAGTGTATTATGCCTAATGCCAAATATATGTATATTCTATGAACATCATTCCCAATTGTATTATGCCTAATGCAACCCTGTGTATTTTTCATGAATATCTGTCCCAAGTATATTTTAGCCTAATGCATATCCTGTGTATTTTCAAATAAACATCAGTCCCAAGTGTATTTTGCATATAATATCATCTCCATGTGTACCATGCTTTATGTCTACCCTGTGTAATTTCTATGTACATCAGTCCCAAGTACATTTGCCCTATATTCTACATATAATTTTTACATCAGACCATGTTTTCTATGCACATCCTGTGTATTTCATATATACAAGCCCTGTTAAGTGTGTTGTTACCAATGCCCTTGTTGTGTATTCTAAATGTGCATTTGTAAATCACTCCAGTTAATTATGCCAGCCGTGTGTATTCCACACATACTCTGTGTACATCAGACCTGTATGTATTAGACCAATGACCAGTTTGTGTATTCTGTGTGCACATCAGCCCATTTATATCATGACTATCCTGTGTAATTAAAATCAGCCCTTTTTATTATCCATGTGTATTTGGCATGTAATTACTTCCATAAGAATTATTATATGTGATACCTACCCTTTATCCTTGGCATGTACATCAGCATTCTTTATTATCTATGTGTATTTGGCATGTAAATGACCTCCACATTATTTATATTTAAGATACCTACCCTTTATCCTTGGCATGTACATCAGCCCCATGTTGTATCAGTAACTGTACAATTCTAGTTCTGTTATATCCAGCAGCCAGATGTAATGGAGTAGACTGAAAAACCACAATAAATACTTGAATTACCAGCTTTATACAAAAATAAATTACAGTCAGGATTTCTAACACTGCAATCATTTCTTTATCAATGTCACCATTTCTGACAACAATTAAATATGTCTTGTTTGAGATGTCTGCTGTTATATGTAATATGACAATTCCAACACAGATAGACATCTCTTTCCTCCAGGAAAAACATAATTCACATGGCATGGCCTTAAAGCTAAATCAACAACAAATAGCAACATTTCCTCAAAACATCAAACACACTAGAAATATGACAACAAATCCTAAAATTTTTAATCTTTAAGAAGATTTCAACCATGTCATTAACAGACATACTCCTGGATTTAAACTTTTTATCTACTAATGTTTGCAGTGGCTTACACCACAAACGTGACAAATAGTTTAATCTACACAAGAGTTCTATGGGAGTGGTCCTCTATAATAAGATTTGTTTTATCCTCTTCATTTAGACATTTTTTCAAACTCTTTAAAAGTAAACTTACATGTACATTGTAGTATTCTGCAGTGAACAAATTATTATAAAATTTCCCTAAAATTCATTAAATAAGTACACAAACCTTCCTGCCATCACTGGCATGACAGTTAACATTTAATGGAGTCAGCAGTGACATCAACTTATCCTCGTTCCCACTCCTAGCAGCTTCCAGTAATTCATCTTTCTTATACTCTCCTGAAATATTTAATTACAATGCCCATTGATATTTACATATGTAAACCCATGTAGAACAACATAAGAGAAACAAGCTTGTTTAATGTATTAATTTATTTTATTCTTTGCACTTTCTATGGGGGACTAGCCTGTTCTAAACTTTTAAAAGGGGACTGATTTAACTTCTGATATCTTATCCTGGTGTTAAAGTTAGTACATATATATATCAAACATTATGGGGAAACATCCCTAATAAGTTACAGACATTTCAATTATCTGTAGATAATAACTGATAACAGTCCATTAGTAAATGACACTCTTATCATTAATCCTGGATGATAATGAAAGCCATGTGTAGACAGATTGTTCCAGTGTTGGTTGAACATCCTATGTTATGGTTCTTATTAAATGAATCCACCAGACAAACAAACTGTTTTACCAAACCTTAATACAATAACTGGCTTTAAAGATAACTGTCCAAATAAAACCTAAATAATCTTACCTGTCAAAACAGCTTTGGCTGATGGGTCTGCTAAGTCCAGTGCTGTCTTCCCGTCTGTATTCCTGATGTTAGCATCAGCACAATGTTGTAGTAATACTGTAGGAGATGAAGGACATATACTTGATATATCAGATAAATTGATGTCATACATACTGTAACCCTGAGTACCAGGACGAGATTTTCCTTTCACTTTCATTTTATCACATTAATATTAATCCATGTGCTGATTATAGAAAATATCTGTGTATTGGTTCAAGTTACAAAATATTTTCCAATATTATATATCACATCTTCTAATGAATATAAAATCCATCTACACTAAATATCTAAGTTAATCCTGGATAATAATAAAACTGGACAAATTTCCAATGTACTCATACTAAAATTGAGACATTTTTGTCTATTATTACAACTGACCAGTGGTCAAACAATTGGACACCTATAAGTGACAAACACCACTCAGTGTCCTGGGGTGACATGTGTCAGCCATTGATCTGAACAGACATGCTTCAATGAACAGGTATTGATTAATTCCTATCACTATGTATAACCCAATTATTGAACAATTATTGGAATAAAAACATTTGACCACTTGACAGGTGAAATAGCATTACAAAGATTTATGGGGTCTTGCTGCCAAAAGTATATTTATTTTGGATGGTATTATCACCTTTTTACTAGCATATTTATTACATGAATATATATATACTGATTTTTCATTAAATCAGCAAATCACAAAAATTATCACTTGAATACACATTGAATTTTTCTGGAAATGAATTGATTTAAAAGACTGCATTTATAAATGTTTTGCAGAAATTGTTGTTGAATTTTTGAACAAAAAGTAAGTGGTTACTGGTTAGATAAAATAACTATTTCACTATTTTGTACACTGAATTCATTCAACATTTTAAGGATATTGTAAGAAATATCGTGTGCCTTCATGAAATTTCAACAAAATATCTAAATCATGTTAATAGTTATTATCATCTGTCCAATATATTAAATTTTTGAAACAAACAAAAAATTAGTGAATAGGGCAGATGATCCAGCTACTAATACATCATTCATAAAATAATAGAATATATATTTAAAAAAAAACTCATATCAAATTATCTCCCCTTTAAAATATTGAATTACACCATAGCAAAGCCAAAGGGCAATGTGTTCGACACAATTGTTGTCACTCACAAAGTGTTAATCCAGTCACAAGTTAATGTTAGAAATCAATGAACCAACAGAAAACATCTTGATGCATATGCATTATAATAATTCTTAACAAAATCAGATGAACATGATGAAGGACACAGAAAATATTACAGACATTTCTATGTCAACTTCTTAGGTTCATACATAATACAAAATTACTAATGTTGAATAAATATGGAAAATTTTGCAGGGTTCTCACTAGGGATTTTTTCAGATGAGTCCCTGGACTCGCCAGTTTCAAAGATGATGAGTCCAGATCAATAAATTGCAACAAAAATATGTCATCTTCATGTTTAATGGTTTGTCATTAATTAAATCATTGAAAATTAACTAAAACTATCCAAATATATGTTATTGGCAACAAAATATATTGGCAAAAGTTGAAATATTTTACGGTCAGGTTAGTTTTAAGATGCATCTTGGGACTCACCATTTTTGAAAATGATGAGTCCAGCCAAAATTTCATGAGTCCAGGACTCATGGACTCGCTTTAATGAGAACCCTGATTTTGGTATGTTTTATGTACATATCAAGGAGTAAGCTCTCATCTGTAGTATTAGAACCAAAACATAGGAAGCACTTAAATCCAAACAAATTAAAATGGGAAGCCAAATCCATCAGCAACGACAACTATTAAGTGCAATACTTTTCTGTGCTTTAGAATTTCAGCAAATGCAGCAGTTTTTATATTATTCTTACATACCTATGCAAACATCAATCTTTCCTTTGATAGCTGCTTCATGTAATGGTGTGTAATTCCAGTTGTCACGGGCATTAGCATCTCCACCACTTCTTAGTAATAACTGAACAACTTCAGCATGTCCAAAAGAACAAGCATTATGAAGAGGAATTAATCCACCATCGTCTTTAGCATGTACACTTGCCCCACACTCTAGTAAATGTTCTACGACATCTTTTCTACCAAACCCTACAAAGCCCAAGTATTACTGAAGTTTAGTTAATACATGTATGTAAGTTCCTGCATCATCCAACTGGGCTTCCATTTTTTCCCCATAAAAACAGTATTTCAACAAATAATAATTAAAAAGCATTGAAATGAAAACATTTAACTCTATATGCACATGTACAATGTAATTATGTAGTCACTGTTTACTTAGTTAATAGTAAGGAAGTTTCACTGAACCATGTCTTATGCTTTGGCTATTATTTCTTGGACCAATCACAAGAATTAAAAAAGGAATTAAAAATGAAATTTAACTAACTAAATAATTTGATGTTTAAACTAACACAGGGGTCATTATTTGTTTTTTGCTCATGTACCGGTAAAAGTTGCAGATTTAAAAACATAAATAAAGTTCAGACAACATCTTAATTTTTGCATTTCGGGTATCCACAAGCTTATCTTTGTTGACAATGCCAACATTCATGATTACTAATATTGTGAATTCTGATATAGAATTCTGATACAGAATTTTTAGAATCGGCTCAGTGTACAAAATCCCTGAGAATATCAAATTACTTGCCACAAGCATCATAACATGCAATTAAAATTTTTGAACTGCAAATCTTGGCATACATTTTACTTGTATGAGATTGCCATCATTTTTCCCTTAACAACATATAGGGTTCTCACTTGGATTTTTTTACGATGAGTTCTGGGACTAATCACTTTTTTACTTCCTGATACCGTATGCTGGGTGGTTTTGAAGTAACATTTTACAGTGAAGCACATATTTATGTCAACAGTTCAGTGCTAAGCAAGTGTTTAACAAGGATGAAATGTGCTAGATTGAAAAATAGCATTACAATATAAAAATAGGAGATGTGGCATGGTTATCCATGAAACAGCCATCCACCAAATCAAATGACAATCCAATTTAAACTTCATCAGGTCCCATTACAGCCTTTAATTATGAGTCCATACCATAACGAAAGCTGTAAAAGGACCACAAACCAAAAATTTTTAAACTATTCATAAAACACTACAATCAGCCTAATCTATTGAAAAAAGGGTGAACAAATAACAATAAGTGACTACTTAAACAACGACAACCAATGGACTACAGTACTTGGCTTGGGACAGGCACATTAAGTATATGGCGGGGTTGAACCAGTTTGTGAGGGCTCAACCCTCCCCCTAACCTTTGACATATCAACCAAATTACATAGCACTGTCAGACCTGTGATTCTTCCGACGGAAGATAAAATCTCCCGAATTTAAGCCCCCCTTCCGTCCCTTCTGATAAAAATCAAAATCTTCCGTTCTTTCAAAATTTCTACAAAATAAAATTTCGGATCGTCATTTTTGAATTGAGACAAGGAAAAATCAAGAGACTATCGAAAGTCGCTATTTCCTGTTATTGATTTTCTGTCATGGTCGGTGCACAGGTAAACAGGTAATGCCAATTAAGAAGGTACAGTTATTACTGAAGCCAGTGGAGGTGTTTATTGATGATT
>JARWCS010000002.1:958875-971757 GCA_034783895.1 Geukensia demissa
CCAATCGATCTTATTCCAAACAGTTTTATTCACATCAACCGCTAACTTCCGGTAACAAAAACGACGAGTGAAAACAAATAATTTCATTAAAAAACATTGAATCAAAGAACGAAAACTGTTTTTTTTTCACAATATGGAAGCAGATAAACTTACCACAGACTTGCAAACTCTGCTTATTGACTTGAACTTGATGCTTGCACACGAAATGCTTACCGATCGTAGTCATCTGGTCTGAAACCTGACGAAACTTTTTCAAAATTCTAATTTTTCGACACTTTAGCAAAATTCAAGAAAAATTGGTGTCTTTCAGTGTCGAAAAATTATAGTAATTACGGTAGGGGAAATTACCAGAAATTTTACAGTAAAACCTTTGTAAATGTCTGTGGCTGTACCGATAATTTAAGTTACTAAAATGGTATCATAGAAATGCCTTACTGGAATAATATTGAGCAAAATAGCCAAGAAAACATTTTTTAAGTGTAAGAATTGGTAAAATGCAACTGACATGAAATATTGTACACAGGTAATGCATCTGACCTTATTTTGCATTCTGAAAAATGTTTCAGTAATTATAAATTGTGTGTATTTTCGGTTTTACAAATCAAAAGTCAAATGTATTCCTTCCATATTTTGTAAACAAAAAATCAACAATATAACAAAAAGTCAACAATCACAGCCACAGGATATGATAAAATTTGTAAATTTAACAATAACGAAGAATTTGATTCGTATCAACTTGCAGCTAAAGCATTAATATTTTTGTATGACATAGTTGCAAAGGCCATTTTGTCAAGTCTACAATAGTGAGGTCTGCTATTTCAATTTGGCAAACTTAAGTAATTTTTGGTGACCATGCCATAGTAAGTGTTAATTTAGTGTGTGATAATTTAGCGTGTGTTACTTATACAAATTATCAAAGGTTGCTAGGAATGGGCGGAGCTTTCAAAAGTTAGTGCAAATTAACAAATGGTTCTTATCCAATGACAAAACGACATTTCTGCATACATGTAATAAATAGTTTTAACAGTTTACCTTAAATGTGGGGAATTTTTCACATGAATTCAATTGTTCATACAACTGCTGGAGTTCTGATTTAACAGATTCAGCTAAATTTACATCACATCCTTGGAGCTCTGTCTCTACACAAGCATGAGCTGTTTCATATGTGCTGCAAAAAAAATTAAAAATCACTGGTTGTCATGGTGTCTTTAGATTTTATTTACAGTAAAATAAATATGTGCATGCATCATGGTCATTACCTTATTCTGTAATCATATATGTGCTACATATGATAAATAGAAAATTTGTACGGTTCCATCGGAACCTGGTGTCTCGTCTGCTCTAAGCATTGCCAGTATATAAAGTATTCTTACAATGTGGACCAGATGTAATGTTACAAGTCTTAATAAACAATGTGGACCAGATGTAATGTTACAAGTCTTACTAGACAATGTGGACCAGATGTAATGTTACAATTCTTACTGGAAAATGTGGATCAGACATTATGTTACAAAACTTTCTGGATGTTATGTTACAAGTCTTACTAGACAATGTGGACCAGATGTAATGTTACAAGTCTTACTAGACAATGTGGACCAGATGTAATGTTACATGTTGACTGGATGTTATAATACAAGTCTTACTGGAGAATGTGGAGCCAGATGAACAAATAATTTCCCAGAACTTATCCCCAATATGATAATACATTGCATTTCTCTACTGTCCTTCAGTAATATATTCAAATTTTGAGTAAACTTATTCAAGATTCTAATGCAATAACTCAAAACTACTGTTTTTTTCTTGATCATTAGCTGTTCCCCATTTCACCATTGAGGTAATGTAATTTAACTTACCCACAATCCATCTGAGTTTTAAAAGTTGCAACACAATCCTCTGCCTGGACTTTATTGCATGCAGGTTTGACTCTACACAGCGTGTCTCTGGCAACTTTTACATATGAATTCAATCTGTCAAATCCTTGTTGAATATCATCTGAACAAGACTCTGTGTACTTCTTGACTTTATCAATCACTGTTATCAAATCTGATTCCCTGTAATGAGTTGAAATATTTTCACTGTCATTTTCAAGCAAAAATACCAATATCCAGTAAGTGGTTACTCTGACAACAGGCCAGAAAATGACTTTACAATACAATAAAACAATATCATGCCCAAGACCAATTATCAATTCATTATTTTAAATATGGCCAAGAAAACTGAGATGAATATTTTTTTAGTTATAGGGTATATTGAATTTCGAAGCCCCAACAAATAGGAATTAGACTAACAAAAAGTTTGAGACAGTCATGTTGTTTGAATCATTCAAGTTTGACTGCTTTGGGTCAGGTGAACCAAAAACTGGGGCAGGGATAAATACTGGGACAGGTGGGAAGAATAAAAATGAAGGAATCAATTTATTGTACTGAACAATAAGTGAATAAATCCCAAAATACTTACAGACAGAATGTTGTCTCCCCACTATACTGTACAGTCAGTTTCTGGATATGGTTTAGGAACACCATAGATGCAGGCATTATCTGACAGGTCTGTGGTTCTGAAAAAAAATTACAGAATTATTTAACATAATATTAAAATAAGGACCAGATATTGTATCTTCTAAATTATCATAGAACCATTTTGCTTCCTTGAAAATAGAGAGTTGTTGCAAAAGACATATAAATTCATTGAATGATGAACCAAAGTAATTATAAATAACCAAGTTTAAAGGTATGGTACAAAAATACTACCAGTCCTCAACAAATGAGCAGAGCAAAAAAATTTTCAGAAAACTAATTTTTTAATAACTAGTGAGACAATTAATAGTCTGAATCTGATTTCAGGAAACCAGTTCCTTCTACTATCTGTACTTACCTTCAGCCAGATACATCACTGATGCCTTACTGCACATGCCACTTATGATATCAAAGAATGCTCCCATTGTGGTGTTTAGTACATGTACTGCCTCTGATGTCAAGCCAGCTTCATCTCCAACGTCCTGTAGACATGCCCATGACTCGTGTAAAGAAACACACTGTAACATCTTCACTTTACCATAAGCAGCCATACGATCATCTGATTCTACCATACTAGACAAACTTTCTATGTGATCATGCATCAGACCTATGGTCTTGTTGTCAAGGTATTTTGACCAAGCGGTAAAATTGAACATGGCTTCCTTGATCATTTCATCATCGTTGGACATCATTTTTGTAGCATTATCCATCATATACTCCATCTTTTCTTCATCCATCATGACATCAGCAATGTCAAAGGTCATTTCCTCCCTCTTCTTTAGCATGGTTGCCATGACAAGGTCACCATGAAGAATTCCAACAGAGGCCATCAAATACTTATGTAGACATAACTCTGGACTGTCTTTACAAGACACTGCCTTATTTTTCAAATAAGTATCAATAGTTTCAGGAATAGTATACTTAAAAAAGATCGAGCATTCTTTGGTATGTTCCATGTTACAATATTTGGCTATTTCACTTGACCTGTTGAAAAGATTCAAATGTCAGTCTAATATTTAAGTTAAATGATTTTACAGTTTTTTTTTTGTATTACGTCAATAAGGAGTCCAACAGAAATCAGAGGTAAGTCAATGTCATCCATTTTTAATAATTACTCAGTATCTTTTTTATTATATTCAAGATGGACACCACATAAAAAGTGCAGCATTTTTATGAATAGTGAATAACAGTATAAAAAATTACCAAATCTGAGTAAAAAATTTCATTGCAAAGTGGTGAAGTACAGTTCAAATACATATAACAGTTGAAATGCAATTTTTCTTTTTAATAATGTCTTTAATTCTATTTAAAAAACACACACACTATATGATCACTTAAAATAGTTGGATACAGTGTTTATAATTAAAATGGTTATGTAACTTATACAAGGAAGGTTCTACAAGGTATATGTTGGTTTCTTGAAAATACTTTGAAAATTACAAATATTTGCTACTGTGACATTTATTTCTGTATTATTGAATTTCAAAGTAAACAGATGATCTATTCACTTACAAACAGAGTTCCCCTGCATTGATTTCTGTGTTATTAAAATGTTTCACAAATTTTCTCATACACATGCCAGCGTCCTCCATGTCACACTGATCTGGTTCCTTACACGGTTTCATGACGACTCCTGGACACTTGTCATATACAGCATGAACAGACATGTTAGCTACAGCCATGGCCAACAGACCCACTGCTGGGTTGTCTTTCTCACAACTCTTACTGTTCTCATGGACACATTTCATTGCTTTCACATAAGTTCTAAAAATATGCAATAAAACTAATTACTAAGTCACTCTATAGAGATATATTGTAACATTATCACAAAATCATAAATATAACTAAGAAAATCAATAATTTTGACAGAGTGGACAGATGTTCCATATTTTTTCAACAAAGGAATCATATTATCACAAATAAAGCAAGATTGTTTTCTTCTCTAAAGATTTGTTCCTTTCTAATTATTTCTCACTAGCAATATAACAAACAACTGGAGACCATTCTTTTGAATATATGTCACCTAAAACAATTACACCCTGTCTGCAGTACCAGATCAAATCATCTATTTTTGATATTATTTCTGGATGGAAGATGTATTTATTCTCTGAAGTCATATGACAATATAAACATACCTATGGAATCTAGTACAGTCTAAGAATGGTCCATACAATTCCAGGAACATCATTCCAACACAGTTGTTAACCATCTCTAGGGAACATGTTGAATCCTCTTTCATGTTCATCTTATCATCTAACTTGTCCTTCATGTCATCCAATTTATCATCTTCCACTTCCATACACTTAGGAATATCGAGGGATGGTGTTTCCATGGTAACTGAAGGACAGTGTTTTACAAGGTCATAGGTCAAGCAAACAGTACTCATCACACTCTGTTGAACATGCATGTGTGTTTGTTTATCACAGGCGAAGGTCAAACGTGTCACACAGGACATGGTGGCTTCAAATACACTGAAAATATAGGCAGCTATTAGCGACAAAAATACACTGAAAATATAGGCAGGTATTAGCAACAGAAATTGGTTCTTCTCTACAATAGGACATACGGTACAATCAGATTTTTTCATCACAACATATTAACATTACATTATCATAATCTGGGCGATTTATCAAATTTGACAGACATGATTTTGCCAACATAGAAATAATGCGGAAATGGGTTACAGGGAGCCGAATTCTATGTGAAATAAAGGATGCAATATGGGAAAATCCTGGTTTCAAAAAGCAGGAAAAAAATCATGTCTGATTTGAACAAAATAATCAATCCTACAATGGTTTGATTTTGACTAATTTCAATAAGTTTTGTTTGGCATTTTCTGTTTATCAAGTAGTAGCAGAAGGTACAGAGAAACCTGTCTGGTCTGAACCTACTGTAACCCAAAAACCTAGTTTATCTAACATCTTTGTTAGATGGATGCATAGTTTAATATACGTCAAATCCAAGTGTCACAAGGGCAGTTGGTTTCTAACAGTTTCACTACAGTATAATACAGCTGAAATAATTTGAATCTTTATAAAGCTTTCAAAATCAGTACTGCAGGATAAGTTTATGCTGTGGCAGTTTTAGGTCAGTGTGCACTCCAAACCTAATGACATTATTTTTTACTTCACATTATCATTACTGATATATCAATTGTAACACAGTCATACATCAAATATTTTCCAGACCAATGTAGTCAATTTTGTAGCATATCTACCTAAACTCTCACTATAGCTGAAATACTTTGACCAAATGTGAGTAAAGTATCTGCCAAACTTTGACCAAAGGTAAACAAAATATTGGCCATAATTAGAACAAATGTGAACTTACATATCAGGCTGATGATTTTTACATTATTTGTATCAAGAATTAGTTGAGGTTTTTAACTTGGGTTGTTAATTGATATAAATATTGTATTTCACCTGCACATTTCCTGCTGGTACTTCTCCCACATCATCATATCTGTCATATTGGCCATTGTCATATTCATTGAGCCAAGATCTGCCATCCTGGCAGCCATGTAATTCCCACAATGCATTGCATCCTGTGGTGAGCACATGTGTAATTCCTTTGAACAGACCCCAGAGAACATTTTGATGGTATCTATAATACCATGTACACCTATAATTGCAGTATTATCCATACAATTTGTCAGGGCTGTCTTACAACCTGTCACCATGGTGTCCATAGACCTGAAAAATGATTTTATTTAAAAAAAATAATGTTAATTTCAAATTGCTAATTGTTGTTAATTCAAACAAGAGACAGTGTTCATAAGAGACATGCCATTATTCAAATCAAAGGATTTCTGTGATGTTGAAATATATCCAATATCACTTCAGCTTGAAATGTAACTCAAAGTGACCAAAATTGTGCTAAATGACATTCATGTGTTCTTGTGACTTTTGCGAGCAAAGGTTCTGTAATTCTAAGAGACTTCAATATGATTATGTTTGGAATATATATAACTTTACCTACCTAGAACAGTAAGTGAGAGAAGTAATGCCAACTTATACTTACATGGAACAGAAAGCTTGTTTGTCTGGTTGTGGCATTACACTAGAAAACATTGTATGTATAGCGGCCAGGGACAGGCACTGCTGTGCTGTGTGTCTGTCACATTTATCATCTGTGAATAAATAAAAACAATTAATGTTAAAGGGAGTGGCCATAAACAGAAAACATTGTATGTATAGCAGCCAGGGACAGGCACTGCTGTGCTGTGTGTCAGTCACATTTATCACCTAGCTAGCTGTCAGCAAATAAAAATGTCACAGGGAGTGGCCATAAACTGAAAACATTGTATGTATAGGGGCCAGGGACAGGTACTGCTGTGCTGTGTGTCTGTCACATTTATCACCTAGCTAGCTATCAGCAAATAATGCATGTAATAAAGTTTGCCAGTTATCTGTCCAATATCATTTGTTTTCTCTGGCTTCCTTCACCAATAAAACTGACCGCAGCAATATATTTCAAACAATCGACATTTTGAAGGTTGAGACTGATAATACCATAAATATTTCAGTCAGCTGATAGGGCGAGCTGTAAAACAGACGATAATTTAAGTTGAGACCTTCTAAAACATCCGTTATTCTGTTTATCTGTAACATGATCAAAGTCAAGTGACCACTTGCCTGATATGTTCCAGTTTCAAAGCTGTAGGCACACATGTGTACAATACTGGAAATATCAGGCACCAAAATCAAAGGAAAAAATTACCAAACTGCCATTAAAGGTGAAATATTGTTGAAAGTGGTGTAAGACCACATACAAACAAAATTATCATTGTCAGGTGACTAGGCAAAAAGAATGATCTTAAATATGTCACTGAGGATGTAATACATGTGTAATTTTAATCTTGATTCAATTTAACATGATCATTGACAGATGAACAAATTTTTATAGATCATCTTACCTTTAACAACCATGACTTCTTTCTCCTGACCAGCTAGGTTGCAAACGCTCATCATGACTTCAATTGTTGTATTAAATGCCTGCCCAGCAAAGACTGTCCCCCAGGCTGCCTCAGCCTCTGACACACCCTCACCCAGACACTTGGTCATCTCCCCAAATGCTTTACATCCATTCTGGAATGGCATGGTGGAATTCATGGCTTCTGATGCTGATTGAGAGTATGTGCTGATACACTGGTACATGTGATTGAACTGGGTCACATTGCCTGCGTATACAGGTGTGACTGGATTTAGTGCAGGACATGCAGGGTATTCCATTCTCTGGTAGAAGTTCAGGGTTGTTCTGGCCATTATAAACTGTAGATTATTACATCCTCTTGTGTGTTGCTCAAAACAAGTTTGTACGTTGTTCATATGACTGAAATGAAAACATTTTATTTATTTATTTTGCTATTATACATTTAAATCACTTCTCTGTTGTAGTAGTTTCTGACAACCAGTCAGGCATCAGTTTTAAGATTCAATTATTAGTCAATAAAAGGAATTTTCTTAAACCATGTAAAGCCTTGTTCTATAATTAACGTAAGGACAAGTTTAAACAATCAATTACCAAATATGTTGAGATTTACTGTAAAGTCAGAAACTAATGCAATACTTTTCTTTTTGCAAAAGGGTAAAAATTACAGTTTTCCAACATTATCATGAATATCACATAATCACCGACCATCTGTGAATTAATTTCTGAATTTTATGAAACTAATATATATAACACCAGAAAAACAAGGTTCACATAAAATTTCTACATTTAGGGCAATTTTGAGGATTAAGAAAACACATTAAAAATTCATAATTAATTCTCAAGTTTACATAAAAAGAATACAAAATAAACTAAACCAAATTTTCCTATTTTACCTGCAGTCACTACTTTGGTATTTCATGGTACAATTGTAAGCTCCAACCAAGGAACAAGATGGAGGAGGGGCCGAGCAGGATGGACTCTTGGAATACATATTAGCAATTATATCTTTCTCTGGACAATCTTGTAGAATATTCATCCAGGAAACTTCCATAAATCCCATGATCTGGTGCAAGTCATAGGCAGAACATCCCATAGAATGTCTGTTCACACATTGAATTGCTTCCACAACATTACTGAAATAATTAGCATTGTTTTAAATATCAAATAGAATGTAAACAAAAATTCATTATAAAATTCTAGATGTAAGGTTATTTGATTGTTGTTAAACATCAAGTGACAAATATTTCATATTTGGGTGGAGAGTGGAATAAAAAAATTAAAACCTTTTTTGTATTAGACTTCCATGCTAAGTCTGATTTTAACATCTGTAATAGACTGCTAAGTCTGATTTTAAAAGTTTGTACTAGTCTGTCATGCTGAGTCTGATTTTTAATGTTTCTGCTAGACTGCTATGCTAAGTCTTATCTTTAAAGTCTGTGCTAGATTGCCATGCTAAGTAGATTTTTAATGTTTGTGCTAGACTGCCATGCTAAGTCTGATTTTTGAAGTTCTAACTTAAAAATAAACGGTCATCAATAAACCTACATAGAGATATTATTCTCACTTTAAGCTGATATCTGTATATCTCACATTCATGAGAAACAAAATCTTATGAACAGCTTGAATTCACCAAAATTTTGTAATTAATGATACTGTCAAGTCCATGTTTTTTCAAGGTGTAATATGACTTCCTAGTCTTATTCAAATGATGACTAATTTTACGTTGAAAATTTGACTTGGTTCGGCCCATTTGGAAAAGTCGTTACAACAGACATATAAAACACATTTTCCCAAAAAATGATTTAATGTGGTTAGACAAACCGAGCTTTAAAGTGAGGTACAAAAATATTTACTAACCAATGAGCAGGATGAACATTTTTTCAGAAAACTACTTTTTAAAATGTGTGTGACATGCAGTAGTCTATGATCTTTATAATTCTAAATGATATTAGCAACCAATACAAATCTCAATGTTCCGGTTTGACAAAGCCGCAGATTGAACCAATGACCTCCCTTACTCAGACAAGCATGCTACCACTAGGCCAGCAAAGTGGAAAACATGTAAGAATTAAATCAAATCTGAATGAAAGGCTAACCTGCAACTGGTGATATTGCCAATACACTGCTGTACATCTTTCAAACTACATGTTGTTGAACCCAGGGCATCTGTATCACTACATTGCATCATTGCTGTCAACAGGGGGCACCTGTCTCCTATAATTGTCTGTAGGTAGTAGTATAATCCTTCAAAGTATGCCTTCTCAGCATCAGAACAGTGCTCAGTAGCAAACTGGACACATGTAGATGCCATAGATAAATGCCTGTAATAATAAACATATACATTGGGTAGATAATTCCTTAATATTCAATTTATATGGCACCTGGTTTGATCTCCAAGCTTCAATTTAGACAGTACCTGGTAACCATTTTTATAAAACAAGTGTAGAATTGATCCACTTCTAATTTTGTTATAATCATCTCCCCTGATTTATAACTATGGCTATGTTAACATTAATAATGGAACTTTTTATTAATTATCAACATTAAAGTCAATAAAATAAAACTATTCAATATGTTGAATGAATGAACAGATTTTGGAAAAAAACTCTTTTTATTTCTTGTACAGTACCTTTTCCACATTATACATGTTATAATTGCATGGTTAGTTGTATTTATCGATCACAATTCCACCGCTTCCTGATTATTAGAGATTTTTTATTATACCAATATAAAGTTTAAAGCGAAAAGCATAAAAAACAAGACAATGTGAGCAAACACACAAAAAATACCCACACTCTCCATTGATAATCTGTCCTTGGAATGAGTCGAGATGAATTTGCTTCCTAGAGCAATTCTACACATTGTGTCTTACATTCATGCAAAGTTTAACTGAAATCCAATGAACAGTTTAGGAGGAGATACACTTACAAGGTCTATAGAGATGAATGGACAGACAGACAGACAGACAGACAGAGTGATTCCTATATCTCTTTTTTTTTTTTGGGGGGGGGGGGGTATATTAAATGGCTATCATTGGTTCAAGCTACATCTGTAAAGCAAAAACTTAAGTTAGAAATTTTACCATTCATGTAGCAGAAAATTTGCTTGAAAATAAATTGGTACTTCCATTCATTTAACTGTACAGTAGTACCCCTCTTATATGACCAACCAACCTACACTGGAGAAAATGACCTTATATGAGGAGTGGTCTCTGATGAAGAGATTTATGAGAGGGACCATATTTTTTTCTGCAAGTGAACAGAACAAAAATAATGTCTAGGAAATTTTATAAAATAAACTAAACTACATACCAACACAGCTGATAATCTGGAATAGCTACTGGGGACAGGAACGGCATGGCCATCGCTACACAGTACCCAGCAGTCTCTAATTGACAAGTATCCTGTTTGACGATATTCATAACTGGGTTTTTACAGGCAGGTAATTCAGATTTAATGGCCTCAATAATGCCATAGTACAATGCTTGGTTGTCTGGAGAACATTTATCTAACTGTGGCTTCAGTGTCATATTTAATCTGTCTACTATGCTGTAATTATGTATTATTAAACTGTCAACAGTCATATAACAAAATCAATGAGACTTTTCAGCAAAATAAAAGTGAAATTTTAATATATCTAAAATATGAGATTTTTCAATGAAATTTAAGACTTTATGGAATATTTCATCAAAAATATTGACCTTACAGTCAAAGAAGATCTTTTATTCATATGACATTTGAGCGGAAAGGATTTCTACAGTGTTAAACATAGAAATAAATGTTTTTCTTTGGTCACAGTAAAAATACTAGTAGGATAATTTTCTAATAAATCAATGACCAAAAGCATATTTACAACTCTGCTCTAGGTTTATCTTTAAAATTAGTAAGGATCAACTCAATAATCTGGTAAAATCAGGAATTTTACATAGTGCCTGGATGACTTTTGATTTGTTTAAGATTTCAGAAAGCTTAATTTTTTTATGTTATGGATATATATATATTTTTTGCATCGTTGTTTGTGTAGATATACTTACTAGCACATGATAGCGTGTGTTTGGGGAGTTTTGAATGGTCCAGTAATGAAGTGAGACGTGACTGAAGACAACGTAGCCGCAATCATCCAGGTATCACACTCGTCAGTTTCTGTAGAAATATATTACATGTATAAGCTTACGGTGGTTCTTGTGCCCCAAAATCTGTTATACATTGGATTTGACTCATATTTTGTATGCAATTACTTTACATTTGTAAGCAAAATCTAAAATGAAATCAAAGATCCCCATTCAAAAATAATTTAATATTATTAAATCCATTTTCAGTTTTCCTTGTGTTTTCCATGTTATTCTTATGCCAAAATTTCAATTCTTAGCAGCTGTATGAAATATTAACAAAAACCTATGTTAAAAATTAAGTTTTTTTAACACTTGAGAACCTCTGTAAATGATCAAACCACTTCCCTGGAATAAACTGGATTCAAAGTGCAAATATAATGAAACATAATTTAAATCTAAATTATTAGAAATAAATCTATGAAACAGAATTATTTTTGTACATAATAAATGAATGGTCAATTGACAGCCAGTATAAAAAAACAGCAAACATTCCCATATTCTCAAAGAATTTTGACAAGATGAAAAATGAATTTTAAAATGTTGCAAAATTTCACACAAGCAGTGGACATGTATAACAGTTACCTTGCTGGATATGACTAAGAAGCTGCGGCAATTTATCTTCTGACATTTTAGCCAGATCCATCTCGGTCATGTTGTCATGGTAACCCATTACGCCAGCAATAACTTTTCCAACACCCACCAACTCATCAAGATAGGTATGACACATCATTTCCTGATAACGACCAAACTGGTCTTTGATCGTTGTTGCCAACACCATAGGTATAATGTGTGTGTCAATCTGACTTGTACAACGGGCAAATGTTTCCAGTGCCTCACAGTACAGTGGGTTAAACATAGCAGGGAAGGCATAAGCTACCATCATCTGTGTATCTAATTGTAGGGCACATCTGGTGATTTCCTGGGTGTCATCTTGGATAACTGACCTGTCATACAGAATGTTTACAATTTTAATTGTTTGTTTATATAGAAAACCAGCATGTTATTCATGCTATTCATTCATCATTCAATGCTATTTACGCTTATTTCTACCAAATGTTTGAAGATTCTCTTATAGAAATAACTAAAACCATTGTAAATTATTATTTTATTTATCAATTCATCCTCAACCCTATGAAAGATTCAGCATTTGAATTTTTGTTCTTGAAAATATTAAATCATGAAAACCTCAAAAGTATTTAAATATAGATCAGAATCAGTCTTTTACACAAAATAGGCAATAAAGATGTCAACACTATACAATTAATGACTTTTGATAAGGTTGATACCAGTATTTATCAACCCCAGGGAAGTGATATTCACTGAGGC
>JARWCS010000002.1:991686-1004724 GCA_034783895.1 Geukensia demissa
ATTTTAAAAACAGAATTCCGACTTCCTTACATTATAGTTTTGTCAACTATATTAGTCCGTGAGCTACGTCGACCTACCTGCACCCAACTCCCTTGCCTTATTATCACCTTTCAAATACATGTAGGAGTATATTTAGTCTTTCTTTCCTTTTAAAAGTAGTAATCATTAAAACATTACCCCTACCCCTAAAAATAAGTTGCAACTAGATGAATTTCAAATTAGCCCTCATTTACGCCGTTTACGGCAGATTGCCAAAAAACTACTCAAGAGAATAATTTGTTTGAGATTTATTTTGATACAAGTTTTGAAACCAATTTGGCACGATTTGGACAGGTTTTCATCTTCAAAATAAAAATATAGTATCCATTACCCAAGAATTTAACACGGACATTGTATTATTTTTGGAAAAGACTTTTCACAGGCTGATAAATAACGCAATTCTTCATTAAACTGACAGAATCAATAATGTTTAACATTAATTTACTAGGTGGCAATAAGACCTCGACTGAATACTGAAAAATAGGGGATTCGAGGAGTATAGAATTTTCTACTGCTACATAGGAAATCCACCTTAGTAACCTTGCACAATTGAAAAAAAAATATTATTTATGCTTTAATTATGTCTAAATATTATTTTACTAAATATATGAAATTTGTAACAATAGTTGACGGGAATTTGATAGAAAATATAGCAAAATTGATTTTTAAGCCGTATTTTAAATATTACGTTCTCAATGAGCCTATATTTTTAATACTATTTTTGGATTTTTTTTTGTTATTCGCTAAATATATGAATCAAATTATTGAAGATGAAATCGTGGTTTGATCAAAGTATCAAAGGAAAAATGGGACTAAATGGGAGATATGGTATAGTTTGCTTGCAAACGAAAAGTTTATAAGCATATGCTATATATAACGCGTAAATGGTAACCCATTTTATTTTGACATTTTTGTTTGACCCTTCGCTTCGGCTTTCGTTCGCTTCCTTTAAAAGTCTGTAAAGGAATTACTGTCTTGAATCATTGATAAACAAAGTAATTCTAAATGTGAATTGTATCGTATAAATATTAGCTACTCTATTTACAGATTTTAATTTCAGTAAACCACGTGTTAAATCATAATCGAATCAAAACTGAAAATCTGATAATGGTTTCTTTCAGTATCTATCCAGTATCTCATGAGAGATGGGATGGGGAATAAGTGTAAAATCAAAGGACATTTAAAATATTTTTCTACCAAATATAATAAAAAACGTGATGGAAATATGGTATGGTAAAACTGCAATATGTATGTAAAAGATTCCATATGATGCATTTCGAAGTATATAAAAACGGTTTAAAAGTTGTAAAATCCAGCGCCCGAAGGGATATTACACGAATTTGGAGTTTTTAAGTGTTTTTTACACTGAAAGAGGACGGTTTTTTAAAAGTAAGCGAAAGAAAACCGAAGGGCCAGAAAAAGGAGGAAGTCGACAGACACGACAATGGCGGGAACACGAACAAGACAGAACATGACATATATAATATAAAACTTAAAACACAAATTATCAACAATGCGGACTCAAAAAAAAACCGGGGGTTAACTCAGGTCCTGTCTCTTTAAAGACACCCGCCGCATTGTCCATTTTTCAATCCGGTTTTGTCATTTCAGGTTAAAAGGGAAGGTTCCATGGGATCACATCCTCCAGGGGGGAGAAAGCGAACAGCCTGTTTTCCTTCACAGGAGAAGTTCCGTCCTCATCTGTGAAACGGATATTCCACTCTAAGTGTTATGTCCCAAAAACCAAGATCCTCAAAAATTATCTTTGATTCAATATTTGTGTCTATGCATAAACAGTTGAATAAACCCCATTGCAATGCTTTAGTCACGAAAACATTTTGATCCACTTACCCGACCTGTTAAAAAACGCAATATTTTTAACATTGCGTTAAAGAAAGAAATGTAATCTTATTATTTCAAAAAGACCGAAAAAACAAAATCACGTTACAAAAACAACTAAAATTGCAAGTCTTAATTTTGACTTTTTAAAATAATTTAACATATACATGTGGGTGGCTTTATATAAAAAATGTTCGGCATCAATTTTAAAGTTAAATAGCTTTAGAGTTTATCAGTCATGACTGTATATGCTTTTAAGGCATTTTATGCCATATATTCTATAGCGCAAAACGATCACAAAACATATTGTTCACGTACACAACACAAAAAAGAATGATTTTTGTTGTGTTTTAGCCATTGTTACTTTAACGGTTTCAATTATTCATAGGAAATAAGCACGTAAAATGTTATTTTACAAAGATATAAATAAATCATAATCGTTTGACAATGATCCAACGGTATCCATACCATTTACTTTAAATATTCATCAGGCACTGGCGAAATTTGATCCCATTCATGTGTTTAAAAATCGAATGATAATTTTTAAAGTTAAAATTGCAATATAAATAAAAAAAACATTTTATAGTATTTTTTCAGACGAGTTCATTGCTGATATATCACTTATTGTCAGGTCGAAGTCAACAAGTTCCATGATAAATCTGCCGTAGAACGACAGAGACAAAAAAGAGCACTTCATAAGTAACTTCAGTCAGATTCCAAAGTCAAAAGACAAATAATAGAATCAATTGTATTATCGACCCTGTGGAGATGTTCTGTCGTTATAAAAAGGCCAGGAGACAATTAGAACTACAATAAAACGACCACGTGATTATTGACAGACACTCTTATATACAATTATAGGCGTCAATATCATTCGCTACTGGGAATCATATTTATTACGGACATATTAGGTTAACTTGGAAGTGAATATATTATTCAAAAGAAAAATCTCAAATCACTGCCTATGCGATTGTTGACAATTAGAAAATAAATTCACTGAACTTTTAGTTGTATGGAAAAATATTCTGTGGAACTTTTTCATCTTGATCTGATGATAAATATTGCCAATTAGACATCGACGGAGATTTACTAAATGACATTTCTTTTTTAATTTTTCGATGAATAATTAAGAGGCAAATTCTTCTTAAACGCAAGGAAACGTTAATTTGTTTGTGCGTTCACCATCTTAATTAACCTTCGTTTCTCCAGAAAACTGATAAAGCATTCTGAAGACACAGTCGCAGACTTCTATCAATCGGATTATGTTTTTCTTTTAAAAGATTGCCGGGTCTTAATTTGATATCGATGACACATAACAGGGATGTAAAAGTTAATACTGCTGATAAAATATAATGAAGGTATTTGAAAACAGTGCAACCAACCAATAGGAATGCGACCTGCTGTCTGAAATTGTAGACATTACCTCGGATTGGATATACTGTATAAGTGATCACTTTCCCGTAAGTTTGTGATGTAAACATTCTATATTTTAAGGAATCTATTCATGTTGTTACACTAAATATCCGGTGTTCAGTTTTCATTTTTTTTTGTTGTTTCATTTGATTGTACGATCAATTCCAAATGCCACACGGACAGGTAGACATGGACGTTGTTGTGGCCAAAATATTGTCACTTATCATTCTGACAGTATGTACGGTACTCTTCGGACTTTTCCCCTGTAGACTTATGCAGTATTTTGCCAAAATCATAATATCAAAAAAGAAAATGTTTGACTACATAGTATCAACGATGAAGTGTTTTTCAGGTGGCATTTTTCTTGGAACATGTTTTTTACATTTAATGCCTGAAACCAGGTTAAAAGTGAACGAGGTAATGTCTCAAATTCGATCACATTCGTCATATCCTGTTGCCGAACTTTTAACAATAGCTGGCTTCTTTGGTGTGATTTTCACGGAACACGCTATAAGAGCTTTATATAAAAAGGTTCAGAAAATAACTAACAGACCAAATGACTGGAACAGTAACGAGATATTACCTACATTTAGTTGTAATTACCGTGGAAGTCAGACCGAACTCGACTGTAACAGTTTACATTCTGGTATCCAGGATGAAACGCTCAAGTTGGAGCACGGGAACGAGGAGAGTCAAGACATTATTCACGATACACTGACAATGGAAATAGAGCCAGCTCCTCTCCAAGACATGGAGGTGAAAAAAGTTGTGTCTGAATTCAGTAGAAGTGGAGGCGATACCGGTAAAGGGCAAATACGGTCTGTTCTCTTTATTACAGCCTTATCATTTCATGGTGTGTTCGAAGGGATGGCTTTAGGCCTACAAAGTTTGGAAACGAACGTTTGGGTATTATGTTTTGCCATAACAGTTCACCGTGGTATACTGGCCTTTGGTATGGGACTTCAGCATATGCAGAACGAAGAAAGAAGTAGTACGATTGTATTCAGTATCTCGTCGTTTGCTGTTTTGGCAGCTTTAGGCATAATCGTAGGTATTGCCATATCAACAGGCGCTCAACTCTACTCCGACGTCAATGTTCCGAACGCTATTTTACAAAGTCTTGCTACGGGTACGTTATTCTATATTATATTTTTTGATATACTTTTTAAAGAAATGAATGGAAACAAAGATGTAAAAAAGATTTCATGTACATTTGTGGGCTTTGCTGTGATGGCTATTGTGTTTGCAATTACAAGACAATAAAAACTGACAAATCTATATTTCCTTTTTATTACCTTGCCTGCTATTGTCAATTCTCCAAAAATGCGTTTTCTCAATCAATCCTAGACGACATTCTGCCAAATCAAAAAGGATTTGTGGTTTAGAGAATACTAACTAATAACTAACAATTTCTCTATGTCTTACTGTCTGTTAACATGAAATCTGAATGCAGCATAAAGTAGATGTACTAAGATCATAAAAGGTCAGACGCAACTTAACTGTAATTAAATAGCACCTTGCATTATCTCGATAGAACAAGACGTCTCATGCTGATTAATTATTTCTACAGGCTACTTTTATGATATGTTTCGTACTGAAAAGGTAGCCATGCATTTAGTACTATAGTAAGCATGACTATTCATTGATTTTTGATGGAAGTTTGTGTTCAAGACTGTGATTGACTGATCAAAGATATAATACATGACTATAGTGCACTATTATAATTGTTATCAACAATATGTTATGGAAACAGTTTCCCACATTTTCTGTCCTAAGATATCAGCAGTTGGAATTGTTATCTACATGTAGATCAAAGTTAACCTCCAAATAAGCAATTTCAAATATGTTTTTCTATATTCAAAGTTCATTAACAATTTGCTATCTGTGGTTGTGTTTAGACTTCCTTGTTGTTTTACATAACTTTGCGGTGTTTTAATCTCCTGAAATTCCGGAATGGTTCATTCCTAGTATAGGACATTGTAGAACTCCTTCCGCTGAATTTAGCTTACTTTTTCGATTTGTTTGGATATATATAACAACTTCTAACTTTTTTTTAATATAGGCTTTCCTATTTTTGTTTTGGGTTTTTTTTCTAATGCTACCGATAAGAGGTTATTCCTCCAAGCATTAGACAACATTATTGAAAATATATTTGGAAGATTTGATCTGTTTCTGAAAATTTCAATGAAACTGAAATATTACAATATACTTGCAATGTACCTACATGCTAACAAGGCCTTGTTACATGGTTACGAAAATTCTTAGTTTTGTGCCACTGGAGCCTGGAATATGCTTATTCGTTATAAATGCGATATTAAATCTTAAATACTATTCTCTGTAAGAAACAGGCAGTTTTAGATTAAATTGCATAAACAAGTAAGGATTTTTATTTATAATTGTCAGTTGTTTATTTAACCATTCGTTTTCTATTACTTGATGAATTTTATAGAACTCGTACTTATTTTCGGATTTCATTAAATGATGTCGATGAACCCTAATTTAAGACATATGAAGGCGCAAAAAAAATAACCGTACTAAACTCATATTGAGGTGGTGTGTAAATCGCTTTATTCGTAAAAACAGTTTCAACCTATGTTGAAAGCTTTTTAGCTCACCTAGCCTAAAAGGCCATGTGAGCTTTTCTCATCTCTTTGCGTCCGTCGTCGTCGTCGTCGTCGTATGTCGTCGTAAACATTTTACATTTTCATCAACTCCTCTGAAACCGTTTGGCCAATTTTAACCAAACTTTGGTGGAATGTTCCTATGATAGTCCTGTTTAAAATTTGTGTTGGATTTTGCCGGGTTCCATCCAATATGGCAGTTTTCATGCTTCATTGAATCGGTTACACTTTTACGTCTCAGTCAAGCTTTATGTACTGTGTGTACTGCCATCAAGAATCTTACTTGTATGCGTAAAGAATCTCAAAATAATATTTTGTAATATTTAAACTTTTGCACGAAATTAGCATAGGGCCCAACAACAGAATACAACATGCTTACAACGAGGCAAACTTTACAAACTGTGGCTTGTATAACCAAACAACTTTGAGCCAGGTGAGCGATTACAGGCTCCTGGGAGCCTCTAGTTAAATAACAGTATTGATATCTGTATTAAATAGGGTCCTGAATTATTGATTATTTTACATGTATTAAATTATCTTGTGTAAATACAGAAAAGATGGATGCTTTCTTTATTTGTACAGTTTACATAACTTACTTCAACTTTGTTTTCAGTGGTATTGTATGCAATCTTTGCCAGTTATTTTGCTGGTGTCATGGTTCGACTGATGTTGACCTTGACCCCTGTTGTTTGTGTTCTCGCTGCCATTGCATTCTCCAAAACATTTGAAATTTACCTGAAGGACGATTCACCAAAGTCCAGTTCTAAAGAGGAGGACGATGACAAAAAACAAGACAACAAAAACGACCGACTTTATGACAAACCTCAGGTAAGATCTGTTGCTTGAAAGAGAAATTAATATAACTATATTTTCCACTGCTTATTATTTAGGACATTTGTCAGTTTATACCCACATATGTTATTGTTTATGGCCAGAACACATGGGCCAATTGGTAATCAAATTTTCTTGTTTACACTGGAGATACTATTGGAACCTCAAGGATTTTGAACAATATTTTTAAAAAAAACTTCAAGATAGCCACAAAAAAGCAACAGTGTGGTTAGTGGAATGACTGGTATTTTTTGCGGTCTAGTGTCAAAGTAAATCCTGGAAAATTCTTAATATGTTAGTGGAGAGGCTAATGATAAATAAGAATTAATAATGATCAGCTGTCAATTTCACAAAATGTCATAAGTGTAATTTCTGTTGTAAATAATGACATAGCATTATTGAAGGAAAAACTTCAAATTAAGACAAAATCATTATGGCATGATTAAAAATTACTGTTTTTTTAACACAGGTAGCCAAACCTAAGAAAGTGAAGGAGGATAAACCTAAGGATCAGGACAGTGTAGGGATGAACATTAAGACAATCATCGTCATTGCCTTACTGATGATGTTAATGTTATTTGCTGTACACTGTACGTGGGTGACCAGCAGTGCTTACTCCAGTCCCAGTATTGTTCTTGCTTCCTATAATCATGATGGGTAAATATTGTCTGTGCTTTGTATGCAGCGAAATTTAGGCATTGTTTTTTCTATTGTTTGATAAAAGAGAGAAATGCAAGGCACTATTCTTTAAGAACTTTTTTTAAGCCCCAAAGAAATCTAGTAAATGAAAGTCAACAGCTTACATGTATACAAACAAACTTTTTTTATATTCAATCTTCACTTCTTTCAAATTGATCAATTAATTTTTGTTGTATTAAGGGAAAGAATATTACAACCATAAATTAATAAAAAATATATATATGTAAAATATTTGCATCTGTGTACTGATATTTTGGTATTTTCAGTGGAAAATCATCAAATTTCACCAATTTTGACAATATCCTATTATTCCACAAAATGATTTCATATTTTTTACGTAAAAATATGAAATTATTTAAGAGTGACCCATGTTCACCGGCAATGTCTTTTTTTCATCAGTTTGGTGCAAGAAAATGGCTTTAAATTCTTCATTACCCATTGCTTCAAAACTACCTTTATAAATCATGTTTCCAAACTTAAAAATTTTCATTTTATTGATAATTTTCTGACTTTCTTCTCCCGGTCTTCAAGAAACAATACCACAATAACTTTTCTTTCAAACCAGAAATGTTGACTGATAACTCCGAAGTACGTCTTTTGGCTGAAATACAAAAGAAGTGTGTTGATAATGGTAAACTGGGAATCATCTTCTGCAGGAGGTCATGCAAATCCTGGTAAACATGAAACTGTCCATGAAAGGGTTAAGAATGAATTTTAGCTACAGCAGAAAAAAAGGAGTAAAAAATATACATGCAGAAATTTTTGAGGATAGTTGGAATGACTAAAGCCTGTGACTACCGAATTTGAAGCATATTGGGAAGAAAAATTTAACAAAGAAAATACAGTTTTAATGCATAATGCGTGAAAAATTCATGCATAGTGGAACCACCATGGTTCAGCCTTTTGGGAGAAAACACTGACGTATAAAACTAGATACATGTACTTTATTATTGAACTTGCATATTGTATATTTATGAAATTTGATTGAAGTGGAAAAGATATTCATTTATTTGGTTTAATGTCTGATTATTGTGTGTTACAGAAGCAGAACCATTTTAGATGATTTTAGAGAGGCATATTACTGGTTACGTCAGAACACAGGAGACAAGGCAAGAGTAATGTCATGGTGGGACTATGGGTACCAGATAGCAGGAATGGGTAACAGGACAACACTTGTGGATAATAATACGTGGAACAACAGTCATATAGCTCTGGTTAGTCTGAATTATTATACCTGTCAACCTTTGTAAATTTAACAGTCTTTCCCAAATGTCGTCGGTCCGGCAGTCCTGACAGGTAAAAATTTTGGTCTCACCAACAAACTACGATCTTTTTCCGGACCAAACATCCGATGTGTTCTGTGACTGGTTCAGTAATTTATTTTTTTGATACATGCACGGTCTGTAGTAGAAAATTTTCGGTAAGACAAAAAATATTTCGGACTGATAAAACCTATCAGGCTGTCTGTCCTAATGAAAGACAGGTCCTAAGACAATTTGGCACAGACTGACTTTAATATCTGGTTAAACAAAACAAAAAAGCACGAATAAAAAACTAAATGTGTACTTTTGAGATAAGGGAATTAGAACTTTTGAAAGGCACTTATAAATGAATATGGAGTAAAAACCAATATAAACAAAATTGTGCAGATCTGGGATTTTTTTTCTCCCAACTCTTCTTGCCACCCAAACCCGACCCACACTGTACAGTCAGTCAGTAAATATATCTGATGATATGTGTGTTTATTGTTTAAGTGTGTTCTTTTATTTAAGCTGTAAAGCACTTGAGTGTTTTTATACAGGGAAATTATTCATAATAAACTGTAACTTTTCACAAGAATAAAAAGAAAATGCATATGGACAGAAAACCTAACAAAGTTGAGAAGGGTGAAGGTTTTGTTGTTGATTTGATAATCAAAGAAATATAAATACATTTTTGTGTAACAAAGTTATACTTATGATACAGGTAGGAAAAGCCATGTCTTCAAATGAGACAGCAGCTTATGACATCATGAGAATGTTAGATGTGGATTATGTTCTGGTGATATTTGGTGGGGTCATAGGTTACTCAGGTGATGATATAAACAAGTTTTTATGGATGGTGAGGATTGCAGAAGGTGAACACCCAAAAGACATTAGAGTAAGTTAATATTGTATCTGTGACAAGAAGAAATCTGTGGCATTAAGCCAGATTTTATGAGTTATTACATGGTGACTAACAAACATTAAAAACATTCAAACATGTATAAATGGAAAAATCCAAAATCTCATCAAGTCCATTTGTGTTGTGTATAGTTTCTCAAAAAGAACCGTTGATGATAAACATATTTATTGAACATAGGTAAACATAGATTTCTTAATATGAAAATACTTCATGTTGAATGTCAATTGGAATTGTAAGTAATAAATGTTGCTTCATTAAGTTTTTAAAGCTCTCCTGGTAAAGTCACAAATTAAACATATGACTTTTGGACTTGATTCATTTTACAATATCATCAACATTGCCTTGACTGAAGAAAAAACTTTTTAATTCAAAAGATACCGTTTATTTTCAAGTGTGAAAGATGATTTTATTATGCTTTTATTCATACGAAAATGAAAAGATATGGGATGTCAGAGAGACTGCACTCCAACCATGACAAAAATTAAGGGAATTTACAAATCTAGTGGTCTCCACATTGACTATTTCATCCTAGTTCTGGTTTTCAGCATAATTACACTTGATTTTACAGGTGTCCGTTAAAAGAGGTGACTACATAAACATTATGTTGTGTAATTGTTTATAGAAAAATGCTGGCTTTTCATTGGATATCAAGCTGGGGATGTGAGTCTATATACTCAGCTACAGCTGTGTACACAGGAATCTAAAAAACAATGGCGGAGGCGTGTGCTTGAGAAGTTGGCAGTCCGTTTTTATTGACTAAAGTCAAAGGAGAAAATCACGTTTCCTTAAGTCAGTCCTTTAATCATGATGCACAAGCCTATGTTTATCCAAATGATGGTTGGAAATTGTCTGGAACAAATTTTGGTTTATTTACAATATGAATGACATCATAGACAAAATGAAATGTTTTCTATATTTTCTGTCTTGCTCAAACTTGAACTAGCAATATTCAGGTAAAAAGTGGCTATGCACCATAACATAGTTATTCAGGCTCTAGAAAGGGTCTTTAAGGAGAAACTGACAGCTAAGGAACTTTATTCACTTCGGCTCAGGAAATATAATCTGTCAGCCTTGAATGTCACCTTATTTACCTGTTTGGAGCCTGAATAATATATAATATACAATTTTATTACAAGTAATGTAGTGAAACTCTATAAGTACATGTGTTTACACATATTATTTTTAATAGGAAAGTGACTATTTTACACCACAAGGAGAATTTCGAGTAGACTCAGCTGGATCTCGGACATTACTAAACTGTTTGATGTACAAATTATCATACTACAGATTTGGAGAACTTCAGGTGAGTTTTATGTTAGCTTTTCCTTTTCTGGCAGATATAGAACGATATTGAACCTTAACATTAATTCTTTTGTAATTCTTCTTTTCTTTTTCGTTGGAGTAATGCCAGTATTAATTAAAAATCCTGTTTAAGACAGCTATCACTGCATATTTTAGATGCTACCTGTTTGTAGCAAACAGAATTATCTTTTGTAGTTTAGGAAGAATAGGTTAAAAAAAACAACCTTTTGATTTTAAACTTTTCTCTTTTACAGGTAAAAATTACCTTGCAACTTCTGTTGTTAAATTCTTTGTCACAAAACCAAATAATTTGTTAATGGATTTTAAGAACATGGTATGACGTTTTTCAGCCAAGAAATCAATAGTCCAAAATGCATTGACTTCACTCTATTTTGATATTACAATTTTGATATTTTTTGCCAGCTTGACTTCACCATTACTATTTTTGTATATAAATTTTGATTAAAAAAAATTTTACAGCTTGACTTTAGAAGTCCACCTGGTTTTGACAGAACTAGAGGTGTAGAGATAGGAAATAAGAACTTTGAATTAACACATTTAGAAGAGGCTTACACAACAGAACATTGGTTAGTTAGAATTTATCGTGTAAAGGATCTGGAAAATAGAGACATTGTCAAACAGCAAGCCATGCCAAAAATAAAGACCAAGAAGAGGAGTAAAAAGGTAGGGACTTTTTAAGGCTCTTCCATTAAACAATAATTGCACTGATAGAAAGGCCCCCGAGGCGTAGCCGGGGTATAGAAATAGGTCGTTCGGTTTCTTCCCCTGCAGGTAAAACCCCTGCTAAAGGGGCCTTGGTTAGTTCGAGCGGGATGTTTAAATACTCGTACTCCCCTTCGCAAAGACTGTGCCGGGGTAAGAGTAGGCACTAGGTATCTCTGTCCTGGAGGCACCTGGCCTCCAAAAGGGGCGTCCCTGGTTGTGAGGGATGTATAAATACACAATCCGTCAAGAGAGAGACGTTAAAGACGCCCCGTATTTAGGAAATGCCACGTCCTAAGCATGATAAAGATCATTTTGAGTGGTCAGTAGGCGGACAGTTTCCGCCCCTATCTAACAGTTTTTCCAGTGGCAGTCTAAAGGTCCTTCCTTAACGGGTCCCTTGCTCACAGTCTACATATTGATTTATTGTTTGTTAACTTGTTTTTGTCCTGAATATGCATGAAATATTTGCCACTTGACGTTAAGAAACAGTCAATCAATCGATCAATCTGTTTGAAAGTTTTAGTGAGTAATAATCAGTACATGTAACTATATTTTAAACTCTCATTGTATCATTGGACTCGCAAACGTAAAATTGATATTACATTTAAAGTTGTGGTTGTACCCACTAAACTAGTTTACCCCCACCATATGTCTCATGTGCCTGTCCCAAGTCGGGACTTGTGGTCAAAGGTTTGTTGTTGTGCTTAATATTTTGTTACATGTACATTTTTGATAATATTCAGGTAAAAGAAGTTTTACTTTATGTATAAACGATTTTTATTAATTGGGATAATTTTGAGCTTTTTTACAAGGGGTGGTATTCCACACTTGTTGAAGCCCTTTTGGAGACCTCTAGATTTGTAAATCCATCTGTTTTCTCGTGGTTAAAGTGCAGACGAGTTGCCGACTTACATACCAAATCATTTTTTAATAGTTTTGTTTAACCTGGTGAGGATAAAGGTCGTTCTGGCCTAAAAAATGTCATTAAAACAAAAACATTACACTTTGATCATCCTGCTGGTATAAGGAAAATTGGAGAAAGAGAAGTGTTAAATAAAAAAGTATTCAAGCGCAAATGTCAAGCAGAAGAAGCGCAAGTGTGCGTTTTCTTAAAACGAAAATGTCCTATAAATTTGAGCGCAAATGTCATATCAAAAATCGCAAGAGTCGCACTGCTATTGTATACCCATTAAATTTAAAGTATTAATCTTGCAACTTTGTACTTTCTATCACGGCTGAATGCAAGAACGATTTATTTTTGTTCAAGGCTAATGACAGCTGCATTAGACTTAATCTACTACTGCAGTGATTTAGCTAGCGCTCGTCATTTTCGTCAATGGCGAATGATTTTGAAAAATGACGAAAAACTTTCTCCTACAATTCGTCACTTCATTTTCTAAAATCA
>JARWCS010000002.1:1066289-1085795 GCA_034783895.1 Geukensia demissa
GCAGACAGAAATCGTTAAGTCGGAAAACAGACAAGACCATGGCCAACAAAATGAAACGAAAGACAAACATAAAACACGCAACACTACACTGAAAACTAAAGCTGGAATAACACGAACCCTACAAAAACTAGGGTGAGTTCAGGTTCTCCGGAAAGGTAAGCAACTCCTGCTTCACTAGAAAAGTAGTATTCTTATAGTAGCATACTAGTAATAGTCTTCTGTTACCCCAACACATTATGAAACGATTCAACAATTTTAGATGAAAATCGTCCATTTATTTACCTTTTAAGAATTGCAAAATCAAAATAATACATGTACATTGCCGGAAAATATTAAATTCATTTGTACTCGCTGCGATATGGGTAAAAACGCTTGGCGGATCCTCGCGACATGTTACATGTTTCTAAAGCTCGTACATGTATTGCATATTTATTTATCACTAATAAATCATAGTCCTGGTCTACAAAACGTTAGGCAATACAAAGTTTACGACAAAATTCTGTAATGTCATTTTTTTTATTTTAGGAATATTAGTTTTTTAGGTGATGGCGTAAATTTGTATAAACGGAAAGTTCTGGAGAAAAATGCAACAATTGTAACACAATGATTTTATAAGCAGCATAATTGGGCATTTGGTAGCAAGGAAATTTAATGTTTATATTAAGAATCAGGAGTGGAAATCGTCCCACTTTTCATAATTTTAGTGCAGTTTCCTTTTATAACTAAATTGACAAATAGCTCTAGTTTCGTTAATTTGAGATTTTTGAAAAGCTAGTCACTGAAAAAAATTATTTAAATGCAAAATTTAACCAATGTTACGATTTTTTTATTTTCTATTCCTGTTTTATAATGACTTGGATCAATTCGTCTCAAATAAAGACTTCAAGTGACTTCATTTATTGACAAAATAAGTAGAATTCATATACTGAAAACAATGGCCATTTTTACTTTCAAGCTTTTTAAAGTATATCCTTTTCCAAAGTATTGTACAATTTAACCATTTTTGGCATTCTTGGTAAAAAAACTTAAAGGCTTGATCCCATTATACAATAATTTCATTTTCCATATCTGGTTTACAACGTTGGTGTTTACAATTTTGACTTGTGAAAAAACGCACATAGTTGATCTTGTATCTTGCTACTTACTGTGTGAAAGCATGCAAAATGTAAGATTTTACACTACTGTACTCATAAGGTAACACATAAATAAAACCCATTAGATATTATTAACACTGAATTATGGTATAATAAAGTTCTGAATCATCAACTCGTACCGTACCTTTTCTTCCTGCAGTAATTTGGTGACTGCTTCAATGTCAGGGGCCATGTACCTGTCTTTCTCCCAAGGTCTAAAAATAGTCAGTAGCGGCTATTAAATGTTTACAGTAATGAAATTCAAAGTTTGTGTACCCCTTTTTTCAACTCTTTATTCTTTGAACTAGATTATTAGCAATAAGTCTCTCATAATTGAGACGTAAAAGCAGGTAGGACTATCTTATTTAAAACATTCTGGGGGTATTTCTTAAATGATAGTATATTTTTGGGTTTATAGCGATTTAAATCAATATTACAGTTACATCTTAGCGATAATTTTAAGCGAAGGAAAGAACCACTTATACCTCAGTCAAGTAACAGACAGACTATAAATATACTATCATACATGCCTTGTTAAAAAATTAACAATGTTGAATAGTATGGAGAATTTTAGTATGCTATATGTGCATTTCAAAGAGTAATCTCTCATCAGTAGCATTAGAACCAAAACATAGGAAGTTCCAATTAGATCCAAACATAGCAAAAGAAGCACTCAAATCCAAATAAATCGAAATTGGAAAGCAAACAAGTCAACTACAAAGCCATGGTTGAACTCACGCCGTATAGGTGATAGGCTACAGTTATTAGTACAGGCAACTAAAATCAATTTCCTAGACTACTCCTTTCTTAAATTAAGAAGTTCTTTTTCGTACAATGACTTTTGTATCCACTTTGTTTTTGGATTGATAAGGTTTAGATATTATGTCCAGAACTTTTCTGCGTGATCACTGCATTTGAACACAGTTTTCTCATGTTTCTCTATTTGTTAGATCATGTTAGTAGTATAACAAAAAATTAGCTCATCTGACCCAAAAGGTCTTAGAATTGAAACAAATAAAGAGGAAGTAATTGTACTCTGATGCGTGACCACTTTTGCACACGCACAAAAATGCTGCTGTAGCGAATATATATGCAACAATACTTTCTTTAATCACTTACCCTACCACTCCTCTAACTAGTTTATATACTTCCTCCAATGGAGCTGTCGATTTTAGCGGACGTAGAAACTCAATTGCTTGACATGCTGCCAACAGTTCTATTGCTATGACTAAAATTTAAGAAAAAAAATAACAGTACCTCAGAGCCTGCTCTCTCTCTCTCTCTCTCTCTCTCTCTCTGTGCAGTTTAACAAAACCTTAAATGTCCGAGCTTTTGTTATACATTCATTATTATTTATAAAGATAATTTATCAATAAAAAAAAACTATACCAATTTACCAGCAACTGTCATTATTTTACAAGAAAATTCAAGATTTGAATGCAAGTAAAACAATTTAGTTCAGTTGTGTGACAATCTGCCAGAATGCGAACACGTTATTTTTTTTACATACATGTGTAGTGTTAGGTAATAAAAAATCTCTTTTACGGTATTGTTGTATCTCAGTTTGTAACATAACCTTCAGATTCATAGTAGAAGTCAATTTAACAATCAAAGATAGCAAAATTCATTTTCATTGAAATAACAAATTTTACCTTGCTCCACGTGTTCTACTACCCTCAGACATTTCCGAGCAGCAAACCCTCCCATAGACACATGATCTTCTGTTCCTGCACTGGTAGTCAAAGAATCAATGGATGCAGGGTGGCAAAGAACCTTGTTTTCACTTACTGTAAATACAATATTCAATAGATATCAGCTTTACCTTTTTATAAAATATTTAAAACGGCAATTCAATTGAAAATCATATCTGTAACTAATAATTGTAAAACATAGAACGGTGTCTTTGACATGTTTATTAGTTGCGCATTTTGTATGGTATCTTTGGAAAATCTAGCTATAAATAAACACTGCAATATTTCAAGCATTTTTTTATTATAATAAGATGTATCTTTGATCTAAAATTCCAGATCCAGTATTCCTTATCGGGATTTTATAAATAAGGAGTTGCTACACCATACCAATGCAACCAGATTCTTATTAAGCAGATGGCCTTAAACTAACTATTTAATTTATAAAAATGTAATAATTACAAAAGAAATAACTTTAATTTTCACCAGCTTTCAATTGATAGGTGGAACATGACAGTTTTAACTGCAAATGAATATGTATATATAACTTAAATTTCCCGAACTAATGTTACCTACAGGATTTGATTGATGGTTGGTGCTAATTAAGAAGCTAACGGTTTCATGATCCTATTAGAAATGTTAATATCATCCTTTCGAAAATTAATCAACGGGTTTCAACATGCTCTACACGACGGTTGCGATAATTAGAACAGGGACTGGTTAACTAGCTCCCGAGTAAATTCCTGTGTTTAATATAATTAAATATCAGTATAGAAAAAAATCAAATGTGGAATGATTGTCTATGAGACAGCCATATAAACGTATAAATTACAAACATCTACACTTGCCTTAGGCCTTCAATAATGGAAGATATACAGTCTAATGGAAGCTGTGAAAACTTCAAACATGTGAAGATATTCAAATGCAACAACCATCGGTCAAACAAGTATACAATGCACAACAAGTAACACTTCAACATGAAAACAACGAGAACATATCTTATCTATTTTACTGTTATGTGTATTTCTGTCTGTGTTTTTACCATTATTTTGTCTGCATTACACTGAATTTCAGACAGTTGATATAGATACAGTTTTGTCTACATACCTAATGCAGCAGCCGTACAATGTGCAATCATAAATCCAGAATTGAGTCCTCCTTCAGGTGTGAGAAATGCTGGTAGTTCACTGTAGGCTGTAATTTGACAGTTTAACTCATTAACTGTTACCCTTTCACTGATCTGTCACTTACTGATTTTTACATAAAAGAGCACAAACTCCAGATATAAATATAATTTGTTTGTATTATTTCATTACATTTATTTTTGTATGTTGGTGGATTAACATCAACTTCATTTTTCAATCAATATCATTTTTTCTTTAAAGAAAAAAGGTTTTTTATTGACTTGTATAGACATTATACGTAATTTATAAATTCGTCGATCTATCTTAGTGCAAAACTTAATTACATATAAGATGGTATATCTGAGGTTAACACTGAGCCAACCAATCAGTTTTGACTACCTCGTGTCTTTACAAAATTATATGTTCATGCTAGTTTTGAGCCGTTGTCCACAATTTGGACAAACTCATTACGTTAGCCCTCAATATGTGTCCATCTTGTTAAAATCAACACCTGTTTGTCAGTATAGAATTTATCAAAATAGAAATGGATCAGCGAAGTTTTCTTAAAAGAAGTTACATTTGTTGCAGTTTTTTGGGGGGCAAGAATTAACTTTAGTGCGATTTTAGTTTTTATTTCCTTCTGATTTAATATTTTTAATTAACAAAGTTTAACTTCATCTCCTTGTTTTTGTAGTCTATAGTTTTTCATTCACTAATACGCACAAATGTCACTTATTAATCTTTACATCAAAAGTCAAAACTTCATATGTAAATGTAATCTAACTTATTTTGGCATCTTTCGTCTGTAAAATCCGATATTCGCCAAACAAATTTAATACAGTATATAATGTTGAACAAAATAAAATATGTATTAGAAATTAAGTACCTGGATTTACAAGTCTTTCTATTCTACGTTCACTCATGTTTGCAAGTTCGTGTACACCAATTGCTAAATAATCTAACGCCTAAGCGAAAAACACCATAATTAAAGCCTACTTCTATGAACAAAACTAAATCTTAGTTGATGACCACTTTTATTAAAAAAATATTTCAAGAATATATTTATTACCAAAATGTGTGTATCACTTTTTTCATTTGTGCAAATAGACAATAATCAATTAAATGTTCCCTCCACAAAAGATATAAGTTTGATGTGTTTGACTTACAATTCAAAATATATTGAAAATATTGATTAGATTTAATTTTGATTAATACAGTATTAAAAAGAACGACTATAATACAATACCATTTTTTTTTAGAAATATCTGCATGTGTCGAGAAAATTATGGCCTCATTTAAGAAAAATATTTTAATAGCACATTTAGACCTTGGTCGGCTACATGTTTATCTATTTTTAATGTACAATTAGAACCAAATACAATAGACTGAATAAGGATAAAATAATACAATATGAAAATAGCATGTTTGATCATCCACCAAATAACAGTTAAAATTCAAACTTCTACAGGTCCCATTACGGCCTTCAATAATAAACAGGAGTCAATACCATACGGAAGTTGTAAATTGCATCCAAAAATAAAAAAATGTGAAAATATTCATAAAACACGTCAATCGACATAATCTATTGACAAAATGGTGAAAGAATGACAATAAATGACTGTATAAACAACGACAACCACTGAACTACAGGTTCCTGGCTTGGGACAGTCACAGTGTGGCGGGATGTGAAAGCGCCCAACACTCTGCTAAACTGGGACAGTGGTTACTCTATGTTTTGTATGTATGTATGTATGTATGCATGAACTTAAATTCACCTCCTCGATAATTGCGATGGGACAGTTGAATCAATGTATACTTCCAATATTAGATTGCTTGATGACGTGTCTGTTACTATTTACAACCCAACACCTTGATTTATCTCCATATAGTTACCCAGGGAGTGTAAGGAACCGGGAAATCTGATATTATGGCGCATGATTCCCCGAGGGTATTCACCAGCCCAGTTGTTAGACTTGTCAGACATGAAGTTTATCAAACAATGTTTTACAGAAATTTACTGCATTTGCTGATATTCTAAAACACCGAAAATACGGAAAGGCCTCGAAAAGAAATGAAGTTTGCAGTTGTCCCTGTCGTAGGATTTGCCTTCCCATTTCGATTTGTTTGGATTTGAGTGCCACTTTTGCTATATTTGAATCTTTAAATTCCTATTTTTCGGTTCTAATGCTACTGATGAGAGGTTACTCCTTGAAATGTACATATAGCATACCTAAATTGTTGCAAACCACAGTGCTGCTTCGAAAAGATATCAGCAGTTTAAGCTCCAGGTCGGAGTCATTATAAACGTGTCAGACAGTACAATAGATATACCATAAAAATACAAGGACGTAAAATTCAATGTATTAACAATCAATGATTTTATTAGGGTAATTTAAGGATATTCATGTCATTCATTGTAACAAAGTTTTCAAAACTTGAGAAGTTTTTTCATATTTCAACAAAATAAGCGGGAAAAAACAAGGGTCAGTGTAATCGTTTTTGATATATAATTATTTGACCATTTTGCAGGAAAACGGTTTCCCTTGATTTTCCATGGAATTTGAAATAGTAGGTTTTATCAATTTCAGCATATGAAGAAATTACAAGAATTTCAAGAAAACTTTTAAAATGGGGATCACTGGGAACTAAATATTAATGATGTGAAATGAATTAATCCAGAGGAATTCGAGAATCTGACATAAAATCTCTGAAAATGAGCAGCGAACATACTTAAAGAAACAACATTCAATAGACATGCAGAAGACAAAGATACAGCATTCATTTCATATAGTGATTATTTAACAAAACGATGTTTCATTAACTAAATGATGATAAACGAAAAAGCAAACATTACTTTAGCAGGATATTCTCCGTGAAAATTACCACCAGATATAATCTCCATACTGTCTGCAAATACCATCTATTTAGTGTTAAGGAAAGTTTCGTTGCTAATACACATTTTTAAGATAATTCACAACGACTTGCCTTAAGCTATCCCCATGAAACTGAATAATCAACTACGTAAAGCTTCTTGTTCCTCCCACTTTTAAACCCTTTGAAAAAGGATACAGGGTTATCTGTAGCACTGTTAATTTCTGTGGACAGAATCCCCTTTACAAATTCGATAGTATCAACGACTATACCATGAACCTATAAATAAATGAATCACCCGATATATGCCTATTTGGTATGAAGAAGTATTTTTGTTGCAAATAATTATAATATATGTTCATTTAGGTCGCACTATAATAAACAATTCTTCTTTTTCTATTACATAGAGTGTTCGAGGTCTGTATTACTTTTCTTCTTCTATATATTCTGTGTTATCTTTTTTCCTTGATAGCTTATTTAAATTCCATTTGAAAATATTTAAATCTATTTGTGTTTTTGGCTTTTGGCTTTTCAGATTTTTGTCTCTATCTTATTGATAACCTTGAAAACAGTTAAACCAGTATACTGATTAAAAGAGGTATGGTCATTTTTTTCGGTATTTATTTTACTAGTAGGGCATATTTCGTAAAGTTTTGAAATGTTTCTAAATATTTGGGAACATTCTGTCTCTTGTAACTTTTTTGAAGTTTCAAGATTAGAAACGAAAAGAAAATATTTCTACAAGAACTTAGCGAATGAATGCTGTGTCATACCTTTCGCAAGAATTAAATATCTTACAGACCTTCAACCTGAGTAAAAACTTTTCTGCTTTATGAAAAAGTTTAGCAAAAGCATTTTCACCTTGCATTTTAATGTTTTTCAGTTCATTTCGGAATGACTGACTGCCAGACAAAATGTAAACTTTAAGTGTTGTTATTTTCAGTTCCACTACATTACTACGTTACCTGTGGACTGCAACGAAGTGTATAGGCATCTTGAACTTTATTACAAAATCTGTGACTTTCTGCAGAACAAATTAATAATTTAAAACACAACGTATCTAAATGAAATTGATCAGTAAAACAATTTAGATACATACTTATGTTTATGGAGGGAACAATAAAATAAGGTAAACAGTTCAATTATTTTAGAAAGGACAAAAATAAGACACTTAAATTATTTTTTTAAACCAAATTAAAAAAGGAGTATATTTACCAGCTATTTCTGAAGGATGGGTATCTGAATGCAACAGGGATCTCAAACGTCTTGCTACTAATGACTGACCTTTATGTGGTCGAACGTTGTGAATGTCTAGAATAACAAATATATACATATTAATGCTGGTAGATCACGTAGTATCAGTTTAGAAATGTTTTTGTCTTTTTCACAATTTAAAAGTTGTATAAAAACTATCGAGACGCATATAATATCAGAAAATTCTGTTTCGTTTCTTTTTTACTTCTAAAATATTGATAATGACGTTAACAAAATCAAAATGTGCTTGTTATAATGGTCACACTGTGTCTTGCAGATTAACAAGAGAGTCCCTTTTTTCATTGGATAACAATTATGTCCCTTAACAATGTACTCACTGCTGTCAAATGCTCTGGTAGTTCCTTTGAGGACATCGAGTGTAAAAGCAGCAACAATATCGGCCTGTCTTGCAATCGACTCTGCACGTTCAACGGCTTCAAACAATAGAGGCAATATTTTTCATAATATTTATTTTGAAATTGTTCGTAGCCTACGTGTATCTGGAAGCAAAATCCTCGTAAGTACAAAAATTCATAAAGTGTCTGATGTGATAATGTCTATTAAAATGTGATTTTCCATATTTCTTTAACATTGGTAATTTTTTTATATTTAAAAACAACAAACAGGAAATTCTGAGAACAGATTTTTTATAATGAGTACACATGTGTACATGTACATGTTTTCGAACAAAGCAGGCAAATCTTATGATATGGATGGTACATCGTAAAATTATTCCCACCATTTTTGTTTGGTTCCAATGTAATCCAATGATGATCTCATGTATAAGTCAAAGAATAGGGATTTTTCTGTTTGAAAAGGGGTTGACTCACAATATGCTTCAAATATCTCTACAAACCAACTAAATTATAAGTATTTTGCAGAGTTATCTCCCATTATTTCACAGATTTTAGTGGTTTCTATGTAAGTTATTACACTAAAACTGTTGCAAATATCCATATCAACACCATTTCTTAGAAAACACACGTTTGTGATATTTTTTCTGCAGAGAAAAATTTTGCATGTGACACCCATTGCCTAGGTATTCCATGAACAGCCTCTTAATAAAAATGCAGCCTTGCTTACTTAAGACATTCGCTTTGTTGTTTTGTGAATTATCGAAAGTGTTTTCATTAAGTTCCAGGAAGGGTGTACGATACTCCCACAGAAAAGGAGGCACAACTATCGGGATGGCCAACTCACAATTTTATGAAAGTACAAACTTTAATGATCTGTTTATTTTCTTTAGATTTTTTGGCTTTATTTTCAACATTGGTAATTTTTATATTTCTAAGTTGGTTATATTGCACATAAAACTTGGTTCATGTATTACTTAAATAAACGTCCAAAAAATCACGCTTACCTTCTGCGCCAAGAGCTGTGATGAGTTGAGTTCCATTAATAAGAGCTAAACCCTGTGTAAAATAGCATTTCATTGCTTGACAAATGCATGAAATGCAGCATGGCAACATTAGTTTCAAGGATGAAAATTAATGAAATATAATGCTATTTATAATAAAAGATGACTAAAGAATTTACAGTTGAAACTGCTAAATGGGATCCATATTGTTCATGGACATATATTCTTTTAAGTTTTGTGTGCGGAGTATGGGAGGTGTTCGTCTTCTTTTTCTTTAGGATGCTGTGTCTATCTACATATTTCCTTTTGTTTTATCCTTCGGTTTCTGTCTCTTCTTCTGAAATACACTAGGTCATTTTGTCCGGGAAACATAGTATAATTTTGTAGGAAAAATATGTGTCAGTTTAAATTTATATCTGCATATAACTATTTAGCATATTAATTACCTCTTTTGGTCCAAGTTTTATAGGTTCCAGGTTGTTGAATTCCAACACCTAAACAAAAACTCTCCAGACATAAATCTACATATATTTCCCATGTTACCACATGTATAAAAAGCCAATTAAAATTAGAAACATAATCAGTTCAATTTAACTAAAATGATCCATGATGTATACAGCAGCAATAATATCTTTTACTGTAAGTCAAGAAATAAACTTTTAAAAGATTTGATTATAAACACAAATTATGTCAGGTTCAAATCAGTGGTGATTTACATCACTCACATATTTAGCGTCGGCCCAACCACTGTTTGGACTCCACATTTTTCCTTCTCCCATCATGCCAAGAGCTAAATGTGAAAGGGGGGCTAAATCTCCACTGGCACCTACGGTACCTTTCTCGGGTACCCAAGGTAGACAAGATGCTGAAAATATAAAATTGGTGGCAATCAAACTATTAGATCTTTAAATGTCCCACTCATGAACCTATAAAATTATAACATGAAAGGTTTTAAGAGTAAGTCTTTGACATTTGATTCTGTAAGTTTCCTGTCTGTTTTATATACTACATGTATTTGTCTGATTGCCATAACCTTTACAACGATCTAAAACGTAAGCTTTTATTACAGTCGAGAGAGAAAACACCGGCACTGAACACAAGTTTGATTGTGTATTGCGCAAAACATAATTTTACCATACCAACTTTCACTTGATCACGAATATGAAACAACATTGGTCAAAAATAGATATATGTCTTATCCCTACAGTAAATATAATCACATTTACCATTAAATGCCTTAATATATTTCCGTAGATTTTCCAGTGAGATTCCACTGTACCCTTTAGCTAAGACATTAATTCTGAGAGCTAATAACATTTTAGTTCTTTCGGGTGATAGAGGTGGTCCTACACCTAAAAGAAAGCACAAGTCAATTTAGAAAACACAATACCGCTTCACTTTGAAACAAGTTTTCAATTTCTGTAATGCAACTAAATGAATGTGTGTCGCACATGTAACAGAGTATGCCAAAACCTTTGAATTATATTTGAATCTTTGACTTCCTATGTTTCGGTTCTAATGCTACTGATGAGAGGTTACTCCTTGAAATGTACATATAGCATACCTTAATTTTCCATATTTCTTTAACATTGGTAATTTTGTAATACGGATAAGATTTTTTTTCGATTTATTCCGATTATTGTTGGTTTTAGGCTTCAGAAATTTAGGTTATTTTCTTTTTTTGTTGTTGTTTAATAAGGGGATACCATATAATTTTAATTGGACAATGGAAGGAGGGGTATTAAATATATCAAGATCCTGTTTTTTCGCAACATTTGCCTCTTTTCTAACACGGCGCATTACGTTTCCGCAAATTGACATTACTTTTCCGGAAATAAAATATTACTTTTCCGCAAAACAGTTTACGTTTCCGCAATGAATTTTATTTCTTTTCCGCAAAAATTCTTACATTTCCGAAAATAAATTACAATAGAAATAAGTTCAATAATATTCCCCTTCCGTCAGCCAGATATTGAAAAATATATATGTATCTATTGTCCCCTGCTCACCAACGAGGAGGTTGAAGAAGGATTTTGCATGGAAAGATTCCGGTCCATTTGTTGTACGCTTTTCTTCAAGGTCCGGTGATGATGCCGAAATGAATGTAGGAAATCTAGAATTGCCATTTATATTTATATATGTTTCCAACACATGATCAGCAAATTTCATACATTTGTCGTTATGGGGCATCTGCCATTTTTTCAACAAATCATCTCAATTAATAAAAACGATTTTTTATCATTATTGTCTTGAAAAGACAAAATATTAAGAATTTACCCAAGTTTTGTACCAGGTAAATTGCTGAAAAGTAATATTTATCATTTGCGGAAACGTAAACTTTTCATTTGCGGAATATAGGTTATTTTTTTTTAAATTGCGGAAATGTCATGCGCCCTTCTGACAGTTATGATTCGATATAGTGTGCCATGTTTATTCCACTCCTGGCTATTTTCTTCATAAGCACATTTGAAGTTGTATACTGGAGTTTGAAGTTGCATTGTCTTGTAGTTCTGGCAGCACACTTTATACATCCTTTCAATTTTACGATTTAATTAGCACAATTCTCCTACAGTGAACCGACACATGCTATGATTTTTTTATGATGCAAAACAAATATTTAGTGATAAAAAATCATACGTTTATTATATTATTCAAGTGTGCTACCCGAGCTACAAGCTTGTAAATAGTTTTTCTGTAATATAACAACAACAGTTCATTGATAGTTTAACCCGTTTATGTGAATTTTAGTTTTTTTACACCCGATTCACAATCATAATTCTGAGTGATTGTGAATCGGGTGCAAGCCCCATTTATTTAAAACTAAAATAAATTAAAAAACGGCGGATGCATCTATTTGCGAAATCGGACTGTTTTTGTGAAAATGTTCTTATTTTTAAAATCCCAAATGACTAAATGGTTCACTTCGCTGTGGTTTGATGTAAATAATATACATTTGTATACTTATTGACTGGGTATGAGGGGAAGTAGTATGTTTATTGAACCCGAAGTACAAAAATGTGATCCCAGGCCTTGCCGAGGGCAATACTTGTAACAAAGGGTAGTGTTTTATTGTATCGGAAGACGTATATTAAGACGTTTTTCGTGCAAAAAAACTTCAGAAACAGTCAAAATAAATGTTAGAATAACTAAGGAAATAAAAAAATGATAAGGTGTTTTCGTGTCAAACAATGAAACTAAAAAAGCAACCTGAAATGATTAATTGACTTTCTTCTTTTCACCCTTCTTTGTACTTACAATAAAGCCTCTGTATAAATATATTTATCTGTCAACAATCAGCTAAAATAAATCACAGGTCTCCTAATGCGATTTTGCAAAGATGTACTGCACGTGCTTCTTTTCCCACCGAATATATTTAATCTAAAAGTACCTTGAACTTGTACTTTTTCTGTTTATGTAAAAAAAACATCATAGGATCTGATCCAGTTGTACGTCATAAAAAAAATCGACAATCATGTTTAAATCATACATTATACGTTGAATACTTGTTTCATATTTTTATACAACTGGAAGAATTATTAGGGTCGGCATTGAGGTGGCCGGGGTGTGTAGGATGGGGGAGGGGTAACATTTGTGTTTGGGCCATTTAATGCTTGCTATATATGTAGGTTGGGCTGTTGTTTACTCTAGAAGAACACACGATGACCCAAAGATTAGGGCATTTGTGTCATATTCTCTTTGTTTGTGTCTCATTGACGCATATCACGTATCTTTGCTTAGTTCTATATATATTACCTCTTTTTATTCCACACTCTAATTTCTTCATCCGTCGGCCTTGAACTCCAATCATTTATGGTAAAATAATGCCCGTGAAGAACCCGTGAAGAATTAGTAATAATTGATATAACAAATTAATAGTTTGATATAACAAATTAGTAATTTGATATAACAAACTAGTAATTTGATATAACAAATTAGTAATTTGATATAACAAACTAGCAATTTGTTATAACAAACTAGTAATTTGATATAACAAATTAGTAATTTGATATAACAAATTAATAATTTGATATCACAAATTATAATAAAAATTAGCATGTCCCTAGCAAGCTTACGTAGACCCCTCTCAAATTGGTATACAGTAATATATATTGGCCCAAGGCCATGTGTACTATTAGCGTTGGGCAGGTGATTCTTATATTGTAAACATCAGACTAGAAACTCCAAAGAAGAACAAAAGGCCTTTAATTTTAATTCGATAAATTTAATAAGATCAATGTTCATAAAATAATCTTTTTAACGTAATCCTTTTTATGTTGTTTTTTTTTCAACTTATAAAAATGTATGATGCAGTTCACCTTATTTATGTAGCTCATATGAACTCATAGAGAATTATTTAACTAAAACGCTCTGGTTTTTAAAAAGGTGGTTTATACTTGTATGTAAATTGAATAACCTGTCAGTGCGGATAAATTTATATATATATATATATTTGTATCAATATCCGGCTAGTCAACCAATGATTCATTCATTCATTCATACATTCATGTCTTTATTTCCTCATTTACATGAGATATAATGAACATACAAGTATATATGTTATAAATTACACATAATTAGGATTTTGAAATTGACACACATAAATATAGAGCCTCCAAAGGGAGAAAAGGTAGATATAACATATTTACACACCAGCTATGTTATAATAGGCTGGTAGACATATCATGCACAAGCACATCTGATTGAACGGCTATACTCGGCGACACATTGGACAACAAAAGTGTGACAGGATTTTTGAAAGTTTATTGTATCATCAACTTGTGTAACTGGTAACCGACCAAGTAGAACCTCGTATAAGGTATCATCGTCCTGCATGCTTAATTCACAGTAGTTGAACGGAGAAGTTTTCGGTGATCATGTTCCACCACACGTCTCGACATACGTTAGTGCAGCTGCAGTTGCAGCAAGCGTGTACATACACGTCGTCAAACAATCTATTGCATGTCACATTCGGTAATTCAGTTAAAAGTTTGGTTATAAAATATGATCTCCTTATTTCTGTAGACGTATGAGAATGTTTCCAAAAGCCAATAAACGATACAGAATTTTGAATGTTCTTGAATCTGCTGAAGTCTGCATCAGAATCTATTCGTGTCTTCCAGTTCCTTGATTGTTCTTCAGATATAGCGCGATTAACAACACTTCTCCAAACATGTTTTGAAGGAAAAGAGCCTTCGTTAATGTAACTGTACAAGTAGTCACTCAGACGATAACGGTATAAAATGTTCCAGATCTCTGGTATAAATCCATATTGATTCCTGTCGGTGTCTATAATGAATTAAAAAAGCCGGACAAGAAATATTTGTTTTGTAAGGGTACTACAATCAAGCGTACATAGTTTGTGAAGGAAGCAGAGTTTACGTTTATCTACATAACTCATAATTGGGTGTAAGCCAAGAATGCTCTCACACATATCAGATCGGGTACATGTTCTCAGTTTGAAAATGTGTTTCACTATAAAGTGTTGAAAACGATTAAGTGTAGAGATGTCACACGTTTTTAAGTTTGTCCAGATCTCGGACCCATACAAAGCACTTGGTAACACAACAGTTTTATACAATTTCAACAAAACACTAGGATGGGTTAACTTTGACATCGCTCCACTAAATGTGAAATAAGAGTTTTTACCCTTTCTACATGCAGAATTGATTCGTTCATTCGATTTAAAGTTGGAGTTAAGTTCGATACCAAGATGATAATAGTTGTCGACCAGATCCACACGTCCATGGAAACGTGATATGTGCATGCTTTTTGTTCAGTGAAAATTTATCGGCATTAAACTGAAAACGCCACTTACATGCATACTGGATACTGGAAACATATATCTAGCATACGTTGTAACGACACAGGAGAAGTGCTTATGCATGATATGTCATCAGCAAGGGACGGACAACAACTGTCAATTGAAAGTATCTCTGTATTTACATTACATTTTTCAAGGAATTCGAAGATACCAAAAGGCCGGACAGAAATCACATATTAAGTCATTCATAAACACTAGATACAATAGACCAGATAACACACCGCCCTGTCTTACACCTTCGCTTACATTGAAAAAATAGATTGGCACTGATTAACGATTATTACACTTTTTGTGTTCTATAATTACGGTCATTGATTATTGTCCATAGTTTAACATTAACACCTAATTTAAACAATTTAAACATAGTCCGATTCTCCATACCGTGTCAAAGGCTTTCCTGCTATCTAAAAATGCTGCAAAAATTTTACTGAAATGCTCGATATTGTGGAATATAGTTTCATGTAGGTTAAATGAGGCAGTAAGACAGCCGAGCACTTTCTGAAACCCCTGTTGTTGAAGGTTCGGGAATTGCACTTTATTTTCCAAAAACATGTTAAAAACTTTAAATACACACGACAACAAACTAATAGGTCGGTAATTGTCTGGTGCGGTTTTCGGTTTGTTGTTGCCTTTGAATAGTGGAACTAAAAGACCATGTTTCCATTCAGACGTAATACAACCATTTCGTACAATGAGATTGAATAAAGAAGTCAGACAGCGGACAACAGCGTCGCCGCCATGTAATAAATGCACATTTTGGATTTTATCGTGTCCACACGCTTTTGGATTTTTCAACACAAATTTCTTCCTCTCTTATCAGGCCACCATGCAGACATCCGTCACTTAAACCACATCTTTTTTCGGATTTCAGCGTACATATGCTCGACTTGTGTTCTATGTTTGTCTTTCGTTTCATTTTGTTTGCCATGCATGGTCTTGTCGGTCTTCTGACTTAACGATTTCTGTCTGGCCTTTTGGTATCTTCGAATTACTATAAGAAAATTATAAAAAGAAAATTGTATGGCCCTAAAAGGCTTCCGTAGTATATATACTAACGTTTATTCATGTTTGTATTCTTAGAGCAAACGATAGATGAAGTACACAAAAGGGCCGAGCAGCTACACGAGGACATTGACCGTGTACGTGACAGCATCATAACGTCCATAGAGTCCAGACAAAAACAGGATATGGATGAAATAATTTCTTCTAAGGAAACGTTAAAAGACCGTTTGACGCAAACTGGTGACGTCATCAGCCGGATTGAAAATGCAATTGATAATGATAATGATACATCACTTTTAAGACAAGAGCATGAATATACGACTCTTATAACAAATGTCGACAGGTCTGTTAATATTCGGGAACCAAAGCCTTCACGATTTGCTTCTGGACTATCAACAGAAGAACGCGTAAAAGACCTCTTCGGAAATACGGTACAAATGGACGAACCCGACAATACAATGGCATCATGGCGCATGAGGGGAGAAAACAAGTTAGAAATCAGCAAAGATCTCGATCTATCACGCGTTTTGTCTGTCCCGGTAGGTGATGGTCAGCCTATACATACAATGGTTGCCCTAGGTCATGCAGAAGTCTGGTTCTCCTCGTTAACCAATTCAAAGAATGCGCAACTTTTTGGCATTGACGGTCGCCTGGAGAAACCTCTAGAACTGGATTTCAACATAAAAGACATGTCAGTCTCTCGTCCCGGTGATCTCTTTCTTTCCTGTTTTGACACTCGCTGTGTTAAACGAATCCGTTTAAATGGAACCATTGAAACATTCTTCAACGCATCTCCATTGCATCCGCTGGGAATCCATGTTTTAAGGAGTGGCTCTGTTATGATATGCGTCGTCGACACCGTGTCGACAAATACAAGAGAAATGAAACCGTATAGCAAACGTCAGCTCGTCAAGGTTTCTAAAACGGGCAAGGTAATCAAACGCATGGCATACAACCTTGACCTTAGATTGTTCACACTTCCGTTCAAAGTAAGCGAAACCGTGGACGAAGAAATTGTCGTTTTGGACAAAACTGCAAAAGATAAAGGTAGGCTGATCATGTTTACCAGGAACGAACAAGTCAAATTTATCTACAATGGTCCTCAGTCGATTCGTACGGAATACCCGTTCTGTCCAATGGACGTTGTTTGTGATAACTTTGGACACATTATCGTCGTTGATTCTAACAATAACGCAATTCACATGCTGGACAAGCATGGGAAAGTTCTGCGGTTCCATCAGATTGGACGTGACTGGATTGACATTCCATGGTCAGTAACCGTTGACAACCGAGGGCTCATGTTGGTAGGAGATTCTGCTGGAACAATGCATATATTGCGTTACCTGTTGGGTCCTTGATGTAATTCTGTCGGTCCTGGTAACAATAGTATTGCTACATTTGTATATGGATTCAGGATTTTTAAAACTCTATAGCAATGAAGAAATACAAATTATATATTATTGGTCTTTTTAAAATTACTGTACATATATAGTATTGTTTTAATATTAAATTATTTTGCTCAATCCATTGCTTTGTATAGTCCCGAAAATAACTTGACCTTCTTACTATATTTATAAATTACTGTCTTTAAACCCTGCTTAGCAGAATGGCTTTTGGAAATTTCAAATCTTTATCATATAATTTTTTTGTCAAGAAGTAGAACCTAGTTAGTCGTCAAATAAAACATAAAAATAAAAGTGCTGCATTCATTTGTAAAAAAAATTGTAATTTTTCACTTTAAAAAATCAAAATGAAGTAATAGTTTCAAGTTTTAAGTTTTTATTTAAGACAAAGACCCCAACTGGGGTATATGAATACAATACTGTTGTAACATATATACAATTGGTGCATTTGTGGTCAAACAATATAGAGTAATTAATTACACTGAAGTATGGAAGGCATGGTATTTTAAAAGTTAGTATCAATTAACAAGTGACAATAAAATTTTGCAAAATTTTGCTAATCCAAAAAGGACTCTGTTGTCTTCACTATTGATTAAATCATGAAATTTGACTATATTAGGGCTTACAATGAAATGTCTCGGTAAAAATTTTCTTCTTTCAGATTTAAAAAATTCACATTCTAAAAGATAATGAAACTCGTCACCTAAACTTTTCCTATTTCTGGGTTTGTAAGAGTTGTCTCCCATATGGGACGGTAAAGCAACAAAGCTGTAATGGTAAAATTTAGGTTTTTATTTTCTTTAAATTTTATTTCATCTAAAATTTATGGGAAAAATATATCGTTTTGTTTGATTTATTAATGCGCGTTACACTATTTTTTATCGCTAGGTAAATATTGTGGATATTGAAATAAATAGCAATATTTAAGATCATTTAGGTTTTCTCTTGTTACAGCTATATTAAGATATCTCCCCACACGGGAGACAACTCTTACAAAAACATACAAATTACGGATGTATCACGGGTTACGAAAATCGGGAATCTTCATTGTGCTTGCAACAGAGCTGCATACTTGTGAACTATTTCCGTATTTTTTCAACAGAAGCTCATTAGAACGGAACCATTTATTAAAGTTTCTTGGGTTGCTGTGCCATTTATTCTGTAGTTTTCTTTTTTTATTCTCGCTTATCGTAATCCGGGATGCATCCGTAATTTGAGTTATCTCCCATTTGGGACGGTGTCTCAACATAGCAGTAAGGTGAGAAAACCTTAAAGAAATCTATTTTTTGCAAAATCCATAATATTTACCAAGTGATAAAAAACAGTCTTGTGCGCATTGATAAAATAAACAAAAAGATTGTTTTTGCATCATTAAAATTTACTGTGAAGCCAAACGTTTATTAAGCTGGTCAACGCTCCTTTCTCGCTATAAATACGTTCCGATCGCCCAATGAACGTTGCAGTACGTCCAAGGTAGGCTTGCAATATGTTTTAAGGTTAAACATAAGAAAAATAATACGATTTGTATGCGTTTAACTCTTCGATCCTTTACGTGAATCTATCGTTTAACATTCGCGGAGCACACAGTGACCAACATTAATACGTATATATTTCGCGTAAATGTTAAAGTGTTAAACTTGAAAAAAATGTTTTTGAATATTTTCTTACGTTGGAATACGCTGACACAACACGTCTATGTGTGACAGGGGCGGTCAATCCTTTTATATCCGTATTCCTGTTATCTGTAGTTATTTAGATAAGTTACAATATTAACGGTGGTATTGTTTGCTTTTTTCACAGATTCCAGACAAAAGAAAAATCTCAAAACAAAGTTCATTACATAGCGGTAAGAC
>JARWCS010000002.1:1104748-1118501 GCA_034783895.1 Geukensia demissa
TTAGGGTCGGGATTTTGGACCAAAAAAATTAGGGAGGGTCGGGTAACCGGAAACACACATATTTTTTTTTTTGGCCTTACTAAAGAACCAGCACAGAAATATGTTAGAATATATGGATAATGACAAATTTGTCTAGAAAGCCATTTTTGCACCAAACTGATGAAAAATGACATTGTCAGTTACTTTTGTTAAATCTAAAATAATTTCATACTTTTTATTAAGATTTTCTCAAAATCCGTGAATTTGATAATTTTTCACTGAATAAAACCAAATTTCAACATTTTACAAGGAACTTAACAAAAAATCAATACAAATGTACCAAAGGCTCATGTTCTTGGACAACATTTATACATTTTAAGGTCATTATACTGATATATTCATTAACAAGTAATTGATTTTTCTTTACAGGCTGTTAGAACTAAATATTCCAGTTCGAAATTTATGAAAATTAGCACCATTCCTGAACTGAAATCTCAACTTATAAAGGATCTGGCCTCGGCAGCATTACAAACTGTCTCGTGATAAAATTTGTATACGTGGTGGCACTGTTTGGATGAGAAGAGTGAATGCACGTCATAATTTATTGCAGGGAATGTAGTGTCTGGTATTGGTGAATGCAAGGACTCCAGAGTGTGTCAAATGACGATAAATCATGAACAAATGCTAGCAATTCTTAACTGCCTATTTTTACAGTGAAAACATGTCAAAAATGGATCATGCATTTAAATATGAATTTTATCCTGAATTTTTTTATAATTTATACATAGATGAATTTTGAACATTTTTTATGAGTAGTGTAAAGCATGGTCCGGTATTTTAATCATAAGTTTATCATCAAACTAACCATGACAAAGTGGAGAAATGATATTTTAATATTTTTTGTTTCAGTGATGGAGGAACTCTTGGTTGTTACGTTAACATTTCCAGTATTTTAGTGTTTTTATTCAATTTTAATCTTTTTGCAGGTAGTGTAAATTTAAAGTATTTAGGATTTATTCATTTTATCATATTATTCCTTCCTGATCTCTTTGTTTCTTTCATCTGAATTAAACTATTGAAGATTATACTGAAATTGATTTCAAAATTTGTCCTTAAAAGAATTTGAAAAATATTTATTGGCGTAACTATTGGTTGGGGAACAGGCAGCTTTATAAATGGGGAAATATTTTTATCTATCAAGAATTGCTTTAAACACAAGTCTTTCATTATGTCATGTTATCTGGTGTCGCATTTATTACATGTGTAGTATTGTTTTTATGTATGTCTTTTGTACTTATGTATATAAAATATTTTATAATAAATTTTGTTAATTTTTTAAGCCAGTGAAATGAATTAAAAAGTTTCTTGGAATTTTTCCTCAAGAAGTGCATGGTTTCATTTTGGTGTGACTTTGAAATGGGTGATAATTCAGGAAAATTCAATGTTGGATTAATTTATTTAGGTTGTAAATGATGTAGCTCTACACACAGTTAATGGGGCATGTGTGGCCGAGTGGTCTAGATAGTTGATTTAAACTTATCTATAAGGTGCGAGTTCTCGCATGACCATACAAAAATGGGTTGAGTTTAACTTGGAAGGCACTCGAGATGGTTTGTCAGTTACCTGCCTAAGGTTGGTGGTTCTCTCCAGGTACTCCGGCTATACCAGTAAAACTGACTACCGTCTTGTTGAAAGTGGCTGTAAACCTAAAATAATACAGTTAAATCTGGCTTTTGTTTTTTTTTATATAGGTATAGTTAGATATGGATGTTGTCTTTCTGGCATATTTTCTGTATTCTTTCTTTAAACAATATTAGTATTTGCAGTGAAAAACAATACCCAACTGATAAGTGACCATTGTTAAGTTGCAAGGGTATTTTGGTGGGTTTAATTTCAACACTTTGTATTTTAAAGACCGCCTCGGTGGTGTAATGGTTAGCGTGCTTGCCTCGAGTGCGGAAGGTCGTGGGTTCGATCCCTGGCCGGGTCAAACCAAAGACATTAAAATTGGTATTTGCTGCTGCTCTGCTAAGCACGCATGCATTTAGGAGTAAGAGTCGGCCCAGAGTCAGAATAATGTGTCTGGGTAAAGTGGCATGTTTTCCTGCGGACTGTTGCCTTCGTGAGCTAACACTTTAAAAATCCGGCTCAGCGTGTCGGTCTAGTACAAAGCAGGGTTCATTCATCATCACTCATCATTAACCTGCTCTTGTCTTGAATATGCATGAAATATTTGCCACTGGACGTTAAGGACCATTCAATCAATCAATTCTTTCTATATGATGAAATAATTAGGTGTAGCTCTTTTTATTGCCAATAGTGATATACTGTACAACCATCATAATAATTGTAAAATTGATTTTCAAGGTCAAAGGTGTACAGAGCTATTGACCTCATATCTGAGATTATTCAATTTTCTGGGTAATCAATATATGTCTGACCAGAGAAATATTTTTGCTTTAAGCTGGAAGAGACTCTTTTAATATATAACTATTTTGACCATAATTTATTTTACAGATATTCTGACATTATTGTCCACAGACTGTTAGCTGTTTGTATTGGAGCAGATTCCTCTTATCCTGACCTATTAGACAAACATAAAAGTCAGGTAATCATACTAACTAGACAAACATATAAGTCAGGTAATCACAAGTTTTAGATAAACATTCAATTCAGGTAATCAAACATACTAAACAAACATAAAAGTCAAGTAATCATACTTACTAGACAAACATATAAGTCAGGTAATCATAGGTAGTCATACTCACTAGACAGCAATTAAAGTCAGGTAATCATAGGTAATTATACTTTCTAGACAAATAAAAGCCAAATAATCATAGGTATTCATACTTACTAGACAGACATAAAAGCCAGGTAATCATAGGTATTCACACTTACTAGACAGACATAAAACCAAGGTAATCATAGGTATTCATACTTACTAGACAGACATAAAAGTCAGTAAATCATAATTAATCTTACTTAATAGACAGACATACAAGTCAGGTAATCATAGGTATTCATACTTACTAGACAGACATACAAGCCAGGTAATCATAGGTAATCATACTAACTAGACAGAAACCAGGTAATCATACTAAACAGACATAAGATTCAGGTAATTTTAACTAGACAAACATATGAGTCAGGTTATCATACTTAGTAGATGAGACTTAAAATTCAAGTACTCATACTTAATAAACAAACATAAAAGTCATGTAATTAACTTACTACACTAACAAAATAGTCAAGTAATCATAATTACTAGCCAAATTCAAGTTAGGTAATCACAAATACTAGATAAATACAAGTCAGGTTTTCATACTGAGGACAAAAAGTCAGGTATTAATACAAAAGTCTATTATTATTACTACCATGCAAAAACACCTCATCACAGTAGCATTGTTAGCCTATGTAATAGAGTTTCAGACACTGTTGTTTTTGTTGGACATTTCCATTTTGTCCAATAAGTAAATGTCCAAATTGACAGCCTAAAATTTGTGGGAAATTATTATTATTGATGGGTTTTCTAATTGTTTGTGGTCATTTTTGTGTAAAGTTTCAATGCGGATTTATTTGTTTCTAATAATAATTAAAAAAAATTTTTATTTTGTGAAAGACAATGTTTTTCATTTTTCATTGCTATGTAACTATCTGTTGGTATAAATGATTACCGGTATGACTTGGACGAAAGTTTGTTATTTTATACTTATATTTTGTTAATTACAGATAACACATTATAAAACATCTAAGGATACCAAGAAATAATTGTTTAAACGATTTTATGGTCATTGAATCCCGATTAAAACATATTGCCAGAACCATACCTGTCTCATTTATTATGACAGAATCTTAATAAGAATTCAAGTCAAAATCCAAACTTTGTTCTCTTTTTGTCTGTCAAACAAGTGTGCAAATATATTTTTATCGTTCAATATCTTGGGGTTAATTCTTGTGAAAATAATAGTCATTGTATCGTGTTTAAAATAAAGAATATCCTTTGAACAGTATAGTTATTACATCTTTATTAATATTATCTATCACATTATTTTTCTACTTGAGAAAGAATATTTCCCATGTGGTACCTCTCACAAGGAAGTAATACACATTATATGTAAATGAGTTTTCAATACGTATTTGAAAACGAAAGTAAGTACACAACACTACAAGTAAGAAATTGTTTATTTAGAGATATGTACATCAACTGAAAAGTTAACAATTGAATTAGTACAGAAATAGGTGTAAAACATTACGCACCTTAGTATAAATGATAAAGTGATTGATTAATAATGTTATTCTAAAAATGTCTGACATGATTAGCTGGCAAATTGTCTGGACTCTTGCTAGGTGTAATTTATACTTTGCTAGTATTTTTAAACCAGAGACGAGTGTTTTATGTTTTTTGGAAATATATATCTTATTGAAATAAATAAGTTTAGTTGTTAACTGTTTATTTTACAGCTTTTGAGTAACAATCTGAATTACCGACATAAGATGGCTCAGTATGCAGGGAGGGCATCAGTCAATCTTCACACACATGTAAGTTGTTAGTATGAAAATGAAAGATATGGGGAGAGACTGCACCTTAAACATGAGAAAAACAGAGGGAATTTACAAATTTAGAGGTCTCTTAAATGCCTTCAACAACTGTGGAATACCACTCCTTGTGAAAATATCTTAATCACCCCAAATAAAAATCGTGTATACTTAAAATTATACTGATCTTACCTGAATATTATCAAAAATGTACATTTAACCCTCCGCCCAACAAGTGGTCAAAAGAAAAAATCAAAGAAAACAATAGCAGAAACCGACAAACTATTAAAAACAAACAGAAAGTCACCCAATCCGACTAGAGAGTACCTAAATTACCATAAATATACCCAAGCAAAAATACATGCAAAATGAAGATATTTTCTAATGAATGCTCGCAGTTTCTGAAAGCTAGCTCTGGGTGAGATATCTGATGATAATATGCCTCTATACACAAGATGTCATTAAACACACTGTTTGTCCAAAGATGTAATACTGTGTTGTCAATAAACGTGAAGAAAGACAAGATAGATGCAATGCCAAATTTATTAATATTTTTGTAAGGAAGCGATAAGTTTATTTATATCTGTACCAACAAAAAACCAGTTTTAATGTCTTGACTACAACTTGGAACTTGTACCCTTTATGGATAAGTTAACGGAATAGGGAGACTCATTGGAGGGTGTGATATCCCTTGTCATATCAAAATTATACATTTGCAGCTGTTCTTTTCTATTAAATCTTTAAAACGGTTATAAAGCTTGTGAAATCTGTATCCCTGCTGCAAAAATTTACCAGTAAGATGTTTGTTGCGATCATCAACAGTAACTTTGGTGTAAACATATGCAGACCAAACAAGGTGTGAAATGTAAACCCCATACAAAGGAGCCAAAGGCAAGTTCACTATAGAAAAAAATCATCCTTTTATGATAAATTTTAGTGCAAATCTACCATGTTCAATTTTGAAATCCAAATCAAAAAAGGGAGTATAATCATTACTGATATTAGATTTATTTAGGTTAAGTTCTTTAAGATAAATTTCTTTCGCAAATGTTTTGAAACTCTGGATTATTTAAAGCTGAAACATCATCCAAATATCTAAAAGTATTATTTAAATTGTCCACTAAATCCTGTTTTGTAGGGTATTTTTGATTTGCCATAAACTTTTGACACTTTTTGACTGTTTTAATAATATCAGCAATATACAGAATAAATACTGTGTCTTACCCAAATGTTCATTTTTGCAATTTCCCATGTAAACAAACTAAAAGACATTTTGAAAATTGAAGTAATTCGAAATGGTACAGTGAACTTCCTTCAAGGAATACAGTAATTAAAAAGAGTGATGATATTGTAAATATAGAAAAAGGAGATATGGTATGATTGTCTGTGAGACAGCCATCCAAAACATGTAAATCACAAACATCTACATGTCTTTTAAGGCCTTCATTAATGGACACATGTCCACTCCCTATAGTTTTGCTGTTAAAGGCCCCAAAAATTAAATGTGATGATACTCAAAGAACATCTATCAGCTAAATAAGGAAACAATTTAAAACAAGTATTTTTTAAACATAAAAACGACATCCTCTGGAATACAGGTTCCTGGCTTTGGACAGGCACATAAAGTATGTGGCAGGGTTAAACATGTTGGTGAGTAACTTACCCTCTCCCTTAGCAAGGACAGTGGTCTGACAAAGCGATATAAAAACTATACTTTAAATAACAACTACATGAGATGAGCCAGTTTATGCCTAAAAATTTTAGATTAAGTATAGACCGTTTATTAAAACAGCATTTCTGTTGTTGAGGATAGTTGGCAATACAGTCAACCTTTTTCTTAAATGGGGTCACATTAGACAGAGGGTCATGTAATTCACGTTTAAATGGATGTAGTACAAAGAAAAATAAAGATTGATGTCAGGTAAGGCATGTGGTTGCTAAAACATTTTCACTGTAATTGGTACATAGAGATAATTTTTTGTGTCCCAGTACTATGTTTGCACATGTTGGTAATTTAGTGTATATGCTATAAAACAAAATGAAGAGGAAAATCTCGTACCACAGAGTTGTTATGTGTATACAGTGAAACCTTTCTCGGAGGAACTCTCTTATACATTGAAACAGTCACACACTAGACTCTGCCTTATTGCAAAATAGCAGAATAAAAATGTTTGTTTGCCCTGAGTACAATGTATTTATATAGTCAATATGCTTATTCATTTAAGGTTTTATGACGGACCCAACAGGATAAATGGCAACGGTATGGTATAAATGTCATCTGAATAGAAGGTTGGATAGTAACAACATTGTTTTTGCTTGGTTAAAAATGATGTGTGCAAAGTTTATTCTGTCGAATTCATAATATGAAATTGTTTGATGTATATTAATACATGTATTTAACTTTATTTGCAGAAAATTTGTTTTAAACTGAGAAAGATGGCTCCATGTTGTGTGTGTAATTTAGATTTTAACATTGATCTACCAGAAGAAAATGAAATACAGGTATAGAGACAAATCTTAATATTATTTTTTTTTACCCGCTTTAAGGCAAGGGGGGGGGGGGGGTCATTAAGTTTTACTCCTGTACGTATGTACGCCAATTTTCGTCAAAGATTTCTCAGCTTATGTATGTCTGATTGATTTGATATTCGGTCTGAAGCATTATCAAGGTGAGTTGTACCTGTCTCCGCTTTTCAAATCTGTCATATGTCTACTTCCTGTTTGCTGGAGTGGGGCATCAGTGTCCCATGGACACATTTCCTCTGCGTTATTAAAAAATCAATACTATGTTATTATCAGTATTACTAAACTCATCTCATTGTACTGTAAATGTAGAAGTTATTGTGATGTTTTTATTATTGTGAATAATTCAACAGGATTTTAATCATAATAAATAGAATTCTCATTCTGAAATTTTTCTAGTTATGTTCTGTAACACCTTCTGGAAAGCAGCAAAATTAAAACTGGCATTATCATCGCCATTCAAACATTACCTTAACAAATGCACACATTAATTTATAAATTTACAGTAGTATCACATGAAACATGTGAAAGGGTTGCAGATAACAATCAGGGGACATAGTAGTGTCTGCATATATAAAGCTTATAATAAATAGAGTTACGATAAATGTATATATGTAGAAATGAAATATGGAGATCTTATAAATAGAGTGACTTAAAAAAAAGATGCAATTTTATCTATATATTAATATGCAGTAATACCACTCAAAATGAACTGTTACAAGGGGTCTTTAATGTGCTTAAGATGTAGCATTTCCTAAACACGGGGTGTCTTTAACGTCTCTCTCTTGACGGATTGTGAATTTATACATCCCCCACAATCAGGGACGCCCCTTTCAGAGGACTAGGGCCTCCAGGACGGAGATACCTGGTGCCTATTCTTTCCCCGGCACAATCTTCGAGAATGGGAGTTCGAGTATTTATACATCCTGCTCGAACTAACAGACACCCCTTTAGCAGGGGTTCTACCTGCAAGCGGAGAAACCGAACGACCTATTTCTATACCCTGGCCGCCCTCGGGGGGCTGATTTTTCAAAACTTTTATGCTAGGAATAAATACTTGTATGATGGAAGGCAATGGACATTATCATCCTTGGATAAAACTCAGTCCAAAAATAAGTTTTTAAATAACACACTCCTGAAGCTCACAGACTGGCATTTATATTTAGGTTATTAATGACTGTATTAAGTATTCCATAATTGCCTTCAACTGATTGTCACAGGGTAGTCTTTAACAAGAGGTTAATGAATGTCTTTCAACTAGAGGTGACAGTGTATTTCAGCTAGAGGTTACATAGTCTGACTTTAGCTAGAGTTTGCAGAGTGACATTCAACTAAAGGTCACATAGTGACCTAAAACTATGAGAAAAAGTTTAATTTGCTTGAAGAAATAATATGGCATCTATAACAGAATATCTTATAAACTGTCTTGGTGGATGACCCTATCTCGCCAGGTACCCAATCTAGCCGTACATTAGTTTCCTATTTAAGGAAAATTTGTCTCAGAATGAAAAACAGTGATTTGGAAAGACAGATATCTATGTTACCAAATGCTGTTTTTTATGTAAAATAATATTTGACCAGTTTTCTGTAATGGTTGCATTGGCAAGATTGGGTTTCGAACCAAAACATCAATTGCCAAATACTTGCAGTATTACACAAAACAGTTAAAACAAGTTGGTCTTTGTAAATATAAATTAAATTCTAGTCTTGGGACAGGCACAATGCTCACAAGCCTTGGAAACTAAGATGTAATATTAGTTTTGTAGAATGAAAATTACAATTAGAATTTTTAAGTGATTTATTTAACATTATTGTATTTTCCAGATTCATCTTAAGCAAAGACTACCTACCACAAAGAGTTAGCATTAAATTAAGGATTCTTATGCAGAGCATAAAATGAAGGATCCATAAAACCTCAAAGATAAAAAACAGGGATGATTAATTCAAGACATTAGTGTGAAATACAAGGGTTTATAAAATTTTATCTTAAATATATGACAATGTCAAATTTTTACATAAGAGCAAAAATCAGAAAAAAATGTTTATACTCAACATCTGTTGATTATCTGTGATTGTTTATAATTTATAATTTTAATTTACTTGACTAGTCAAACAGTGACCTATTCAAGACCATGTAAACAAAAAGTCTGGTTCCCAGTTACTGTTGTGTCTGCAACACAAAAACTTATAAGACATTTTTTCCAAATATTTAGTTTATAACACAATCCAAAATTCCAAGACATTTTTCCAAATGATTCCGCCTTTCAGCCTTCCTCAATGGAAATTTATTGCACAGTGTTGAGTAAACAATTCATAATTTGAAATTATGAATTGTTTACCAAACACTGTGCAATAGGTTGAAATAAAATTTCCATCCACTTTGTTGTTCCAGATTTCAGTCAATCATATTCTGCACAATTTAATTTTACATCAACTGCTAACTTCTGGTAAAAAAAGGACTAAAAAGAATTTCATTGAATTAAAGTTTAAAAACTGTATTCTTTACAGTATGTAAGCAAATGAACTTATCACAGACTTGCAAACCCTGCTTATTGACTTAAACTAGATGCCAACACACACATAGCTTACCCATCATAGTATTTGGTCTGCAACCTGGTGAAACTTTTTCAAAATCCTAATTTTCATATTTTTTTGCATTTTCCTGGAAAAATTGGTGTTTAAAATGTTGAAAAATTAGAGGGATTGTGGTTGATCATTGTCAGAATATTCTTGTCGCATACATTCTAAATAATTATATAATTGTTACAAATAACTTTAAATGACCGAGTATCTGAGGACCAGACATTTAATTTTACCTGGCTCAAAATATACGGTTTTAATAAGTTTTTATGTATATTTTTATCACTTTGGGGTAATTTTTAGGGACTGTTGTCATGGTTACATGCATATTTATGTTTGATATCATTTCCTTAAAACTTTAATGTTAACATATTTATTATATTCCAACTTTTCAGTGATACCAAAGTATTTTTTCCAAATTGGTACATACCATATAATTCAGCATGATCTTTTTCAGCATTTAATTTCGTTTTGTTGCTTATTTAACATTTTGAATGTGAGGTAAATTTACTTTCATATTAAAAATATTTGAGTGATTGCATGTTTTAAGGGGTTCAAACAATTTTTAAAAGCAATCTTGAATTGTTCAAAATTTGAACAAAACTCGTTGCATTTTATTAAGGGGTCAGCCAGTTTGAAAACACACTTGTTGAATTGTGTAAGAATCCTACAACATGCATAAATTTTTATCCCCTTCTAATTTATTTAGATTGATGTTTCGAAATAATACAATGATCTAAGGGTCAGATATGTTTTTAAAATTTTCATACGCTTCCAAGTAACAATAAAATTCTTCCTTTGTTTGCTGAGCCCCCTTATTGTTGATATTTTCTATTGTCGTAACAACAAAATAGTCCTTTTCTAGAATTGACTGGAAGTGTTGATAAGCGTATTGCAGCCACTTTTTGGTAGAAAACATCTGTGTTTATAGAATATGTGACTTTGACAAAATGGGTGCACTCGAGGTGATAAGGTTTGTCAGTGACAGCTCAAGGTCAGTAGTTCTCACAGGGTAGTGAGATAGTGGTTTTAGCAAATGCAAAGAATTTGATTAGACTTAAAATAATGTACTAGAGTTCGAGCAACTGAAGTTCAGTGGTATTGGAGGTACCCATGGGTACTGGAGCAACTGAAGTTCAGTGGTATTTTCTAGATAACCATGGTTACTCAAGCAACCAAAGTTCAGTGTTATTATTTGGTTATTGACCTGTTTATAATATCATTCAATGAACAGATGTCAAGTTTACTAGTAAGCAAGTTTCATTGTAATCCAATGATAAATTTATTACTTTGTTAAGGTGTTCAGTGCCAAATATAGAGGAAGTGTTCATCAAAATAGTTATATATGTTTGTGTTTTAGAAATGTATAGTATGTTATGGATGATTACCACGGTAACTGTTTTGTTGACGTTTGACATGTATATGTGTAAACATGTATTAAGTTTTAGTAGAGAACCTACATAGAAATAATTAACTTACAAATATGTTTTTAACAGATTTTAATGAACACAGTTTAAATAATTGTAATTCTAAGTCAATTATGATAGATTTTGTAGGTAGGACTTGACATTTCATAAGTCGACATGGGTCGTGGACCATAAATGGTCGCTTGGTTACATGTGAATATATATAAAGTATTTTGGAACTCCTTTCCAACCAATGACATCCATTGCAATAGAATAGCCATTGTTCAAGCTAGCCATAAATGGAAAGATGCAGCACCCTCTGCCCTTTTTTAGTGCTCACCTCTGTCCTTTGTAGTTTCAGATTGAAATAAAAACAGTTTATTTTTAATGAAAATAAAGGGTTTTAAAGTTGATAATGTCTTTCAATAATGGTATCAATCTAATTAAACTTCAAAGTGAACGAAAATAATAAGATATTTGGCATTTCATCTAGGACTTATAGTCTTAAGTTCAAGTAGTCTTGAGACCTAAGTTCAATTGTGCCATTTTTCATTTTGAAATCATGCTAATGTGCCCTTTATTGTGCAGTTGTGCCCCTCTCCTCTCAAATCCTAGCTGGGGCACAGGAAAAGCCCACAGTTCAAGACAGTTTGAGCTGACTTTGTTTAAGTTCCTTACATTAAGTTGTAGCACTTCATGGACCTTAATGGGAATTTTGTTATTTAAGAAAAAAATCATGTATTTTTTTTATTTTTTAACAAAAATTCAGAATACAGAAATTTGCTTTGACAAATTAGCATTTATTATTATTATTCAGGGTTAAACATTAGGGTATTGTTCATTCTTGTCTAGTGTAACATAAAATGTGTCCACCATGAAATATTATCCACTTATACCCAATGGATCCCAAGAATAATGACTCAGGACAGAATAAAACACATTGATGACCATGAATTATTGTCCTCTTGGTTTTTCCTAAGAAATACATAACAGGAAGGACATTATTACACAAAACACTTTTTTTTTGGTTTTCACTTGCACCCCTGGTTGGGCCTCATCTTCTCCTGCTTTGCTACCTCTATTCATATATTTATTGTTGTCATCATTTACAGGTTGTTTTGACGAGTACCTGTTTCATTTATATATACTTTGTCTTTTTCATCATGTATTTTGCGCATTTTTCCTTGTAATTTATAATTTTAGCGATAATTTTAACATGTTTATGTAATTTAGCAATAATTTTAACATGTATATGTAATTTAGGATAATTTTAACATGTTTATGTAATTAAGCGATAATTTTTAAATGTTTACGTAATTTACCAATAATGTTAACATGTATATGTAACCGTGAACTTCATATAAACTTCAACATGCCCCAAACTTGCCCAGCAAAAATTATGCTTGGTTTTTGATTCATTATGAAAATTACATTTATATAATATACACTAAAAAGATAAGTTTGCCTTAAAATTTCTATATTAAATTTTTCTTTCCTTAATGTGCATCTTATTCAAATGCAGATTAAGAAACTAAATATATTTTACGGCATGATTTTTTTTTATATTAAAGTGGAATAACCAAGACTTTCCCATATTGTTCCCTTTATTACACATAAAGTCTGGGTTTTGGTAACCCATTTTTACTATTTCCTACGCAAAAAAAATCATGTCCATGTTTATTAACTGCACTAATCAATTCTTGCCAAATAGTATATAGGTGCTATTTTAAGTTGACATTGTTGGTATAGATTGCACAAGGTGCTTTGAAATTCAGACAGAAACCAGAATCTGTCTGGTTTTTGAATATTTAATATTGTATTCTAGTCTGTACAGAGTGATTACATAGTTATCTCCCTTTTGCAGCCTTCCAGTTGTACATTACCAGAATAGTCATCCACAATGATGACACACTAGTTACTTTTCCCTTGCCAAAACTAACTTGTTAAGTGGTATTCATCCAGGTCAGACTTTTGAATATTGTCTTCTAGTCTTCACATAGTTACCTCCCTTCTCCAGATCTTCCTGTTTTCAGGCTACCAAAATAGTCAGCCATAATGATTGAGGGCCTGAATTCAGCCCACTCCCAGATGGAGGGGGTAATCATCTTTTTTTTTGGACTGTGCAAATATCTTTTGCTGTATAAACAAAAAATTGAGTGCACACCCCAAAAAATGGTGGAAGACTTTGCTTCATACATTCAAACAGTATATACATGTGTTTAAAAAAGTGTTGAACAATAAAACCTACCTTTGTAGTTATTGTTTTTTTTATTTCTAGTTAACCAGGAAAATGTCTGTTTCGACCAAATTCGCATTCAAAAGAAAATGTTTTTGTTGACGTTAGATGGTATCATAGAGAAATTGTGTAACAGTATTTTTTTTTGTCAGGGATGTTTCTGGATTTTCCATAGTTTTCAAGTTTTTCACCCACAATGCAATCTTTCTGGTTGACACATTCATTCACTGTGTGCATTCAGGCATTGATTTAGCAATGATAGTGAGTGCAATATAACGACTGGATTATTCCGGTCAGCCATAAACAATCACATAATTCCGCCCCTTTTCCCAATATTTGACCATGAATGATAGTACTATAGTAGCCTGGGTGGCCGAGTGGTCTAGGTAGTTAATTTAAACTTACCTGTACAGATCACTGTAGTCTATCACCTATATGATGCGAGTTCTCGCCTGACTTTGTACCATACAAAAACAGGTTAAGTTTAACTCGC
>JARWCS010000002.1:1151369-1164007 GCA_034783895.1 Geukensia demissa
AGCTTTCAAAAAAGTTTACGCCGCCGCCGCCGGAAAGTAACACCTATGTCTCGCTTTCGCGACTTCGTCGCAGGCGAAACAAAAATGTACAAGACACACAATAACACTCAAAGTTTTCTGCAAGCAGAATAAGAAAGATATTCTAAAAGAAAAAGTAGATAAAGTAACAATAAAACCACCTGTGGAATACACATGTAAAACCTGGAATCCTGGCTTAATCGAAACACAGCACCCAGTTCGTTTAGAACATGTACCATTACACTCTTCGATGAAAGTGTATAGGCCCATACTAGTGTTGACATAAAATCTCATAGATTCGGGTATAGCTATTGTTGATATTCAGTTCCGATGGTTTTCTCAGATCACTACAAAGCCCTCACTCTGAGATTTTTTTCGCTGATAAACCGTATATTTGGTCATCAGAGAAAGCACCCGTTAAACAAATTGGACTTCTTGCTTAACAAGTTTAGTTTTGAAAGCCTACTTATAAAAGGATATCTGAAATTTCGAGGCTTTTTAATTATTGAAAGTGATATTTTATAATGGTAATCGGATGTTATTCGCTACAGGGATGTAAAATTTAATTCCTAATATTCCGTATGATTACATTATCCTGGTGGAAATTCAGCATAATTCTGAAATTAATCCCATGACAATAAAAAATCTAATAAAACGAAATATATATCCAAGTAACCCAGAGTTATCTCAGCACGCAATATTTTCTGTCCATATGAATTGTCTTCGTAACACAGTCTTACATCAGAAAATGGTTCGCTTTAATTGTAAGGAGAATACTATTATCTTTTGAGTAATATTCTATTTTGTGAATTTATTTCTTTTATTGGCTGTTAATTCAATAAATATTCCCATGACTCTGTTCTAAAACTATCAAAATCTGTGATTGTTAATCACGACCGCTTCATCACTGATCATCATGACGTTTTAATTGGATAAAGTGCTTCTTCGACTTTAATAAACGAGCTCGTCTGACAGTTCATGTTGGTCTCCTGTGTTGTAATTATAACTTTTGCTTCTTTATATTAATGTAGCCGTTCAAGTAAGAGTTTCATTAACTCTGATCAATAAGCCAGGAATTGTCTTACTTTTCCAAACGCTTCCGGACAAGCAAGTAAATAGGAGATTACGATTTCGGCCAGACGCATCAAGTACTCTAACTTGGAAATGATCTCAGATAGCTTTTGGAATTCGTTAAATGATTTGATCTGAAAACAATCAAATTACATGTTGATTAGAATGGAGTGAAAAGACAACGCGAATAACTACATTTAAACGAACGATTGCTTGCCTTAAAGAGAAACATTGTCTGAAGTTGTTTTTAATTAATGTTTTTTACATACGATGATTAGAAGAATTAAGGATGGATAAATTGGTCTGCAGAAAAGATTTCTTTCAATTGTTAATATTTTTACTTTTGTATGCATTTTCAAAATCTGAATCTTACAAAAACAATATGCCATGTGCTTATAGCTTTCATGTTTGGAATCCAGGAAACGATATAGTTCAGAAAGTCAAAGATGTTAAATATCAGGTTGATAATATGACAGGATATATAGAAAGAGAATTTCTTCAAATGAAGTCAAATATGCTAGAGGAACTGAGGCAGTGTCAAAACTGGACAATGAATCTTGAAAGGGATATAACTGATTTGAAGTTCAAATCTATTAAGGGGCGAATAACAGAAAGAGACACATCGAATGGTTTGACAAATGTGGAACGAGACATTCTTGATTTGAAGAAGAAGGTTAGCCATTTAAAGAACAATTACCAAAAAATGCACAGAAGTATGCACATCACCAAACCGGCTAATTTAATGAGTCAACGTGAAAGCGATTTGCTCGAATTACTGAAGAATGCTGTTCGGGATCTAAAAGCTGAATGGGTTGTTATAAAACGTGACGTCATCGAATTACAAATAGAACACCGAGATATAAAAATTGGACAGAACAAACATGGTAACCACTCTTTTCATATCTCACAGTCAATTAAATCTTTAGCTGCAGACATAGATACACTTGATAAAGTAAGTCAAAATATTACAAAAACTCTTAACTCCCAGTCAAAGAAAGAAGAAAAGCAGTTGGATTTAATCAAAGCTTTGGAAATTCGAGAAGGAGAATATTTAAAAACTACAGAGAGTATTCAGCACAGATTAAACGAAATGGACGAAAAAGTGACCAATGTAAACGAAGAATTTGGCATGCTTAAAGATGACAATGCTTATTTGAAGGAAATAGTTCTTGCTTCACTGAAGAAAGCAGATGACACCTTGGAGGAAAAAGATGAAATTAAGCGCGAACTGAAAAGTATTTTGCCTAAAGGTAAGCATCGATCGATTGATCCTTTACTGTGCTGATAATTGAAATTACACGAACACACATAAACATAAAACGTAAAGCGAAACACAAGCTTGGAATATAAAAAATGCTTTCTGAGGAGAACTTGAGTCAAATGTAAACAATATCATTTGAATACACAGGAATTTTAATAATAAATTAATGAGGTAAATTTTTCAACAAAAATAAAAAAAATATCGGATCTAGGACCATTCTAAACAAAAGGTGGGAGGTGAAGGGTCTTTAAGTTTTGACGTTCGTTCTACAATTGCATCAATGCGTCAAAGATTTGTTGCGTAAATGGCTACCTTAAATATTGTTCGTGTAGTCAAGTATCCAGTCCTTATATACTCATTATACTATGGTAACTGGGGAGTTCTAGTCCAAAATGTGGGCTTGGCATATCAAGTTTGTTATATTGTTATTAAAGATCATTTGTTAATTGTGGATACTTGTCACCCCAGTACAGTTTGCATAGAATTTAAAGTTATTTTTCATATTTACTTATTATCTTGTCATTGTCACTAGGCTGACTCTCAGTGGTGTGGTGTTATTGTCACTAGGCTGACTCTCAGTGGTGTGGTGTTATTGTCACTAGGCTGACTCTCAGTGGTGTGGTGTTTTGTTTCTGCTAAATTAATACACAAAGAACAAACTCTCTTTCAGATGCTGGGGTGCATTTTTTCTTCTAAAGTAAAACTCTGTTTCAGACTGCCAAGATATAATGGAAATGGGTTATGATGTCAGTGGTGTGTACCAGATTAAACCGGAAGGGACTTCAGATCTAGATAACATATACTGTGAAATCCTGAACGGGACGGCCTACACAGTTATCCAGCGTCGTACAGATGGGTTAATGAGCTTTAACAGACAATGGATAGAATACAAGTTTGGGTTTGGTAATCTGTATGGAAGTCACTGGGTTGGTAATGAATGGATTCATTTACTGACCAATCAAAACCAATATACACTAAGAATTGACATGTGGGATTGGGAAGGCAAAAAACACTTTGCTGAGTACGCAAAGTTTTTCATTGATAGCCAAGATATGGATTATCGTCTAACTGTCGGAGATTACACCGGAAACGCTGGCGATTCTCTCAGTTTTCATGATGGAATGAAATTCAGCACTGAAGATATGGATAATGACTTAAATGTCCGTCACTGTGCAGCGGAAAACAAATCTGGTTGGTGGTTTAATAACTGTTACCTCAGCAACCTGAATGGCGTCTATCATGTCGGGTATTACTCTCATACCCAATATAGTGACGGAATTGTTTGGTATACACTCAAAGAAGACGAAAAATACTCGCTCCGAAAAGTTGAAATGAAGCTTCGAAGAAACAAATGATTATCTATTATATTTTTAAATACTGCGACAGTCTTAAGTTGGCGTGCGTTTGTTTTACTCGAAACGTTGAATTTAAAATCCAGTTCAAAACATGTACTCAATTTAGTTTCGTGTGGCACAAACTCAGTACAATTCATCTTATGAAAGAAACTTGATGTGATTTGATTATTTAAAAAAATATTGTCTAGTGTTGTGGCATTGTTTAAAGAATAATTATTGTGCTTTTAATTTTCTTTAATTGTTTAATGAACGGAGAAATGCAAAATATCTGTGAGCGTCACATATTGGTGTCTTTAAATTTTAAGATTTTTCCTGGGAAAAATAAGTTAAACGCATAACAGGCAGTGATTATTGTTGTATTAAAATAGTTTCACGTTTTATTCTTGTTAGAACTTTTCCAGCTTTCTTTACGGTTTAGATCTTTGTTCATTGGTGAAGGCCGAAAAGTAACTCCGTTTAATGGATATATACAATTTCTGTAGTTGGGGCAATTATTGATCAACGTATCTTTTTTTAATAAAACGCATCTTATAAACTGTAGATTGATTATATAATTTGGCGTTTCATGGGTGACTGTCTCATTGACATTTATACTAAATCTTCCAATTTTTCATGGCGTCATCGATAGAATACATCAACACTGGATAGAACCGACTAGTTTTAACCATTCTTATTTTTTACATAGCCGATTGTACCTGGTTTTGGCCTTTTGACTTAAAATATGCTTACCCATAGTCCAAAATTAAATATAGTACTGTAGTATGATGTTGCAATTGATTTAAGCATCAAAGCGTATTTTAATAAACTCAGATAAATGGGTCGTAAAATTGGAAGTGATTCCCAAGGAAGATATACAAATACAAATACAAATACAAAAGCTTTATTGTCAATCAAGACGCCCCGAAGGACAGTGGAATCAACATATATACGATATAATCCTTCCTCGAAATATAAACGAAAATGTATGAGTTTTGACATTTGGGTTGCTGTCCTTACATGCAGTTCCCATTGAGGTCTGAAATCATTGTTTTTGGATAATGTTTGTTACCCAATTAAGTATTGTTTGTTTGCTTAGAGCTTTGATTTAGAGAAAATATGTAGTTTATATGTTTTTATCGTATTTTCGGTTTTCTTTATATTTTTAATTTCGCCAATTTAGATATTGTCATTTGTATGAAATCAGTTTGACATGAATGTGCTTTGTGATAAAACTGATATTGATTTTGTTAAAAAATCTATCTTTTATTAATCAAATTAAAATATCCGATTCGTGAAAAAAGGGTGGTTGTCTTTCACTATATTTTATAGACCAGTATCCTTGTTACTGCCGTTGATAGGTCAGAATATTATTTTCTCAGTTTTCGTCATATATCGCAATTGATTTGATACTCTCGTGCTTAATCCCAGTATCGGAATTTTCTGAAAATAGCATTGCTAAATTGTCGCGTAACTACTAAAACATGGAAACGTCCAACCAAGGTTCCTCCTTAGGTTTTATTGCCGCAATCATGAATTGGTAACTCCATATGTTATCAGTGTATCTCAACTACTAGTAATTGTCGACCTGTTACCGGAAATTCAACAATAAGTTGACGAAACGTATTACACTTAGTTGTTGTCCCTACCGTCGGATTTGGCTTCCTATTTAGTTTTGTTTTTGTTTTTGAGTACTTTTACTTTGTTTAGATCTCGGACTACCTATATTTTGGTTCTAATGTTATGATGAAAGGTTACTCCTTGAAACGTACATATAGCATAACAAAATTCACATTACTTATTCAACATGGGTAAATTTGTATTTTGATCTCAGTTTGGATTGACCTTAATCCGGATTAGAGTTAAAGGATTCCACGATGGACGCGCGAGACAGATGATGCTTACCCTTTCGAAGCTCCTGACCCTACGCCTTTTCTGTATGTTCGTAGAGCCCAAGCCTTTGTTTTTTTTTGTTTCCTTATTATCTTTTAGTTTGTTTCGAATTTGTCTTGTCTCTTTGGGCTATGCACTTTTGATCTCTCGCATTAGTATTCTACAGTAGGTTAAAGATTTCAGGACTGTCTGTCTCGAATTGTTTAGCTTATGCATACAACTGCTTGTCAAAAGTTTGCACTGTATTGAACTGACTTAAAGCTTACGTCAAGACAGAGCATTAAAACAGTTTTCATGTCAATTAAATTGATTTACCGCCTATGATTAGGCCATGACACGACTGTAAACTCTGGTCCAAAATAGAATACGCGTTGATCCGTTAGTATTTGTAATATGATTATATGAGGAATATCCTTAGCAAACATCAAAACAACACCCAGAGCATTTCTGAATAATTGCTTATAACTTTTCTCGTCCAATTGGATATTTTCACATTTTTATCTATAATTTGGTACACATTTTTCCTTTGATTTTAGAACGATAAACCACTGGACAACCTTGAAGCACTCACTGAGATTTCAAGAGACCTGTCTGGACATCTTCGGGTCCTCAGTTGTCAAAGTTGGCTAACCAGATGAAATAGAAGACGGAAAAAAATGAACATTGTCATCAAACTAAAAGTATTCTTGCAAAAAATAGTCCCAGTGTTTAGATCTATGTTATCTGCTCCTTCCTAAATTAAATATTGCCTTCGTTGAAGGAGGTAATGCCATCTTGGACAAATATTTCGGCTTGAATTCTAGTAATTTTATGTTGAGCAATACTGAAGAGTGCTAGTCAAACTTCTTCATAGGAGACGCAAAATCCATGTGAGTATCAACCGAGTACCTAGAACAAAATTCATCATAAAGTTCAACAGCTAATCAGCGATGGAATGGTTGAACATCTGTCTTGACAAAGACAATAGAATCAGTGATGCCCAGAGTCTTTCGGTGTTTGTCTTTTGTCATTGTATAGGGGTGCAAAGCTCCATTCGCCAACATCAAAAATGCACCATTGATTGTGGAAAGTTATCCATAGTGGCTGCAATTGAAACATCTTTTGCTGATGGAAGTTTTAAACTGAGACATCCTGCTTCTTAAAACCACGTCCTCAAACACCAACAGCAGTGTGTAAAACGTGTTCATGAGAAACCCCATCAACAACAACTTGAAAATCATTTTCCAACTCAGCTTTAAACTCGCGCTTCACATGCCACGGTTATTTCATCGCCTTGCAAAAGAAAACAGACCTTGCAGACCTTGGACTCGCCGAACACGAAAAGCTATAGTAACCTGTGTCTACAGGAGTTAATATGTCTTGTATTTTTTCCAGTAATTGTGGCATCTGATAAATCTTTTTGTGAACGATTTTTCATCATTATTTCACAGATTCATTTCGAAATGCGATTTTGTAACTTGAAAAAATCATAACCCTGTTTTTGTTCGTTTATGAATGGATTTTTTTTTAGCAAATACGTAGTCATACACCGGTGTTATAAACGACGCCGTTCAGAACAAGATAGTCACAATTCAACACACGTATAAGCCTATCATTACACTGATATACTCAACAGATGCAATTTTATATACTTTTTACTTTTCCAAATGTTTTTAAAAGAGAACCCTCTCATAGGATTATGCTTAGAGCGCTTTAAAACACTTGTTTATGACATATCCATGATAGCTGACACTATACTCTATGTCAGAGTTTGCTAGAATGGATAAATACGTTGTGAAAGAAAAACTGTTTATCGTATTCTTATAAAATGGTGTTAATTTTGTAGATTGAAAAAAGTGCAAGTGACTTGCAATAATACTTTTTAGCAATTGTGATGTGTTTTAAGCTGCGCCGAGTTTTTAATTCTCTACGGGGATTTTACATGATAAAATTTGCCATTTGTTTGCCGGAAGTGGCCAATTACACGCGCTAGCGAGAGACCAGGAGTATACATTGTCAACTCTGTGTAATAATTAGGTAATTTAGCTAAGATTAATTAACCTGCAAAAATGCTTAGTGGCGGGCCTGAAAGGAATTTTAAAAAGTAATTCTTCTGATATGTATCGCAAGAGGGGGTCCGAATGAAAAAAGTGAGCCCAAATTTTCAAATTACTGTATCTAGGTCAAACTTCAGCGCTCCCGCCAAAAACAAAGATGGCCAACCCTCAACCTTAAAACCCTGTAGAGAAATTCAGGGGCGGATAATAGTATGTAAAACACTTTTGCATAGTGTAAAACATGAACCATTAACCGTGGGATAATTCTTTCTTTTGATTTAAAATAAATCCAGAGGCGGAAACGCACATATAATTTAATAAATCTCGAAATTCGTACTCTAGAAAAGCTTGACATAGAGTATAGGTGTTTGGAGGGTAACAAGCCAAATCGGCATCTGTCGTTTTGGTCAATTCGTCACTATAGAATAGTCAAATCAGGACCTGGTTAAATAAGGACCTAGTCAGATTAGAACCTGATCAAATCAGCAACTTTACATTATCGTTGCACTTGAATTCTTATAAAATATTTGAATTTGAACATTTTGTATTACCCGGTATGTGTTTTATGTTGAAATTAAATGTTATGTATGTGGTGGAAAAATATAAATGGGATTTATTTTAACTGTTTTATTAGTCCCAGATCTAAATGGTCTATTCTTGCTTTATCCTTTTATTTCGCTCCCTATCAATCGGCAATCGCTTCATTGGCTTAAGTTATAGAGAATTGGAGATGTTGAGGGCTTGAATTAATAGAGTTGCTACCGTAGTTGTATATTTAAAAGTTCAAAGTTTTTCTTCAAGAATTGAATTGTTAGAAACATTGTCTTTATAAATACCCGGCAGTCGTGGCGACACACAAGTGGGAGTTAGTGGCAAAATTGATTGTAAATAATTTTTTCGGATGTCTAAAATTTAATTTGATATGCGATTTATTAAAAATCGCAATTTTCATTTTCCGCAGGAAAATGATCAGTTGGCACGAAAAAAAATTTAAAAGGAATTCCAAAATTTAAAAAAGTTATGTTGCCAAGGTTCTCAGGGTGACCTAATTGAAATAATAACAAAAGAAATAAAAAATTTTGACGTAGCTCAACATTGAGATACTCACTGTTATGGGAGAAAAATCTTACAGAATATTCAAATTATATATGCAATCCCGGATGTCATGGATGTGAAAATCAGGAATAAGGCGCTAAACATGCACTTTATTTAAGTGGTATCAGGACAAAATAATTGGCCCTTAGACCAACTGGCCCCAAATCAAGATGGTCCGAAGACCAATCGGCCCCATAAAAAGCAGGGCAAGCTGTTTTTGTACAAGTTGTGTGTTTTGCCCCTACTATATTTTTGCACTTTTTTATAATTTCTATCATTTAACTAATTAATAGTTCTTTCACAAATTATAATATAATGTTATAAAAGTTGCATTATAACAATAATCAAACCAATTACTAAGATAAAAGAATGTATGAAAGTGATTATTTAAACAAATTTACTGAACACACCTCATTTATTTTAGCATGAACCTTGTAAAACATTTTATTGTGAGGTGGCGATTGTCGTCTTTTCGTTATCTGTCAACAATTCATATTTTGATCTTCTTTGAAACCACTTGGCCAATCTACATGTACAACAAACTAAGGTGGAATATTCCTTAAATGGTCCCCTTTCAAAGTTTTATCAGGGTCAAATTTGGCCAACCAACATGTCTGCCATTACAAAAAATAGAATAGAAGGGGCGGTTTCTATAAACTTCTCCTCAAAAACTGCTCAGCCAACTGATGCAATAATTTAGTTGAACAGTCCTAAGGTGATCTGGCATTTTTCAAAGTTTATTTGATGACTCCATCAACCAACCAAGCTGGCCACCACAGCCAAATGTATTTAACATAGGACCCTATGTGAAATTCATTAAAAAATCTTTTCATCTTGCACTTCTTGCTCGGTTGGAACTTAACTTTAGTAGAATGGTCACTAGGTCAGTCCCTTTCAGAATTGTATCTGATGACCTCACCCACCAAACTAGATGGCAGCTACAGTGGAATCTCATTTTAACAAAGGACCCCATAGAAAATTAATTGAAAATCTTCTCATCTAGAACTATTTGCTCAGTTGGAACCAAACATAGGTGGAATGTTCACCTGGTGGGGCCCTTTCAAAATTGTATCTTATGACACTGTCTGTCTGCCAGAATGGCCACCTCAGCCAACTTAGTTTAACATAGCACTCAATGGGAAATTCAGCTGTAAATCTTCCTATCTGGAACTACTTTCTCAATTGTAACCAAACTTTGATGGAATGGTCAATAAGTTGGTCCCTTTTAAAATTGTATTTGATGATCCCATCCACCAACCAAGATAACCATCTCAACCAAACTTATTTTAACATAGGACATTTAAAAATATTTTTGTCTGGAACTACTTGCTCATTCAGAAGAAACCTTTGGTGGAATGACCACTACCAGGTTGGTCTCTTTTAGAATTAGGCTGGTCCTTTTCAGAATTGTTTTTTATGACAACTACCGCAAACCAAGGTGGCCACTAACAAAGTTAATTTACAAAGAACCCTATGGGAAATTAATTCAAAAATTTTCTTGTCTGGAACTACTTGCTCAATTGGAACCAAACTTTGGTGGAATGGTCACTACCAGGTTGGTCCATTTGAGAATTGTATCAGAGGAAATCACTAGCTGAGATGGCAGATGAACTGGTCTTTGTGTAACATAGGACCTATTTGAAATTCATTAAAAATCTTCTTGTGTAGAACCACATGCTCAGTTGAAATCAAACTTTGGTGGAATTATCACGAGGTAGGTCCCTTTTAGAATTATATTTGATGACCCCATCTGCCAACCAAGATGGTCGCTATAGCCTAACATATTTTAATATAGGACCCTAAGGGAAATTCTTTAAATAAAATTAGTCTGTGCTTAATTGAACGCACCTAGTTACCATTCAACCAAACTTTGGTGAATCATAGAATTAGATAAGATGCACCCACTTGCATATCATAAAGATGGCTAAATAGCCCAAACTTAGTACATGTATCTGTAAGGACTCGTTGGATTTTAATTTTTAAAAATCGTCTTGTCAAAAATGGTTTACTCTATTGGAACCAAAGTTTATCTAATGATTTTAATGTTAATATTGCCTTGGCATCTGTATACCAAGTGAGCTTATGCAGGTTCCTGGGAGCCACTGGTGTTCAATTATAGGATATATATGCATTAAACATGTAGATGGGCACTAAGCAAACATTCACTATGAATGAACACTTACATGCCTAAGGTTAGGTTTTTATAAAACTTTGATAGCATTGCCAGATCTTCAATGGAAACTTGCTTAGAAGCTTCTTTATGTCTAAAATTATTACATCCATGGTAAAAATTTGAAAAAGTATGCACTTTAGCAGATAGTTAAAACTTCAGGAGCTTTTAATAGATTAAGAAACTAGCTCCTCTTAATAAAAAATCAAAATAAAATCAACAGAGACTAAGGAACCGACACAATTTGTTTAAAGATTTTTATCATTAGAAAGAAAGTGTCTGAAAGGAAGAATTTGGATGGGATGCCAACGCCAATTTTTATTTTGTTTATGAAACACTTTTGATATATAAGAAATATGGGTTTATCAGATACAAGAATCACACATTAATATACTGTTATTTACACTACTACACATGTACATGTAAAAAGATACAATTTTTACTAGAAAGAAAATCAAACAAAAATTACAAGATATTATATTGCTTATATTGTGTTATGCCAACAACTTCTACATTGTGAGTGACCATTGAGATGGCATATTATTTGGATATTTTGTAAATTGTAGCGAATGCCTCGGTGGTGTTATGATTATAGCGCTCACCTCAAGTGTGGAAGGTCGTGGGTTTGGTCCCTTGCTGACATTTATATTGGTATTTGCTGCTTCTCCAATAGGCATGCAGCATTTAGGAGTAAGAGTATAGACTGGTCAACCCAGACTCAAATTAATGTGACTTGGTAAATTGGCATATCTTCCTGCAAACTGTTGCTTTTGTGAGCTAGCACGTTTAAAATCTGGCTCAGCTTGTCAGTCTAGTACAAAGCAGGATTCCTTCATCATCATTCATTAATATGCTCTAATCCTGAATATGCATGAAATATTTGCCGTTGGACTTTAAGCAACATTCAATCAATGTAAATTGTTGCTTTAGTTTTCAGTGTAGTGTTGTGTGTACAGTATGTTTGCCTTTTGTTGTGTGTTATGTTTGCTTTTAGTTTCATTTTGTAGGCCATGGTCTTTTCTATCTTCTGACAACATAATTTGTCTGCCCCTTTGGTATCTTAAATTCTTTTTGTCGATTTAGACTGCCAGCTGTCATTCATTTACATAAATAGAATTTGAATCCTTAGTATTGAGCTCAGTTATTTATGAGTGCATGTATCCTCGTTTGTAATTTTTTTTCAAATTTAGAAAATATACATGTAACCTGTTTTCAGTTAATGATTTTTTATTTCAGTAAGAACTAGAAAGTATGATTATTGGACAGTTTGTGAACAGTCAGGGGAGGTAACTCAGCATATTAGTAGGTAATTATTTTCAAATTTAATAGAAAGTCAGTTCCATATATTGGAACTTAATAAAAAAAATAGTTTCAAATTATGTTGAGCTACTACATTACATGTATGTTAATATTAACCACATGATAAATGGAAAATATTATGAAGTTCATTATTTTAGAAACTTTTTCTTTTGTGATGCATGTTTAATGCATGTTTGGTTTTTTTGGCATTCCATAGTGATATAGGACTGATTTCTATTCTGTTAATATTACCTAAAATGTACCATATTGTATATATTAGGAAAGTTAAGAGAATTTTACACTAAGGAAAAATCAGAAATAAATAAGCATATTGTGACGGTCGGGTTTTAATATCCCCGACCCCACTGTGGTAAGTGGTCTCTCTTCTCGTGACCTTTTCACTGGTAGCGTGAGCCTGAGCTGCTGGTTACACAGCTGGGTTAAATACCATTGGTAGCATGGTT
>JARWCS010000002.1:1164107-1174304 GCA_034783895.1 Geukensia demissa
AGAAACTGATTATTTATGGAACCATCTTAAACAGTTAAACTTGCTGGTCATTGTATATTTAGTGGAAAAGCAGAAAAGGCTTTTTTTCAAGTTAATACTAAGACTAATTTCAGATGTGGTAGAGACAAATAATACAATTGTATTATATATCTCTGGGTGTGATACCTTTCAGAAAAGATTTGGAAGTTAATCTCCTACTAAAAGTTGGGCCAAGTTAAAGGTTTCAAACGAGATACTGTCATCAAACTGAATTAATACCCTATGGTTTTCATCTAAGCAATCTGGAACTTGTATTTTTTTATAATTCAAATTTGGTCTGTTGTCTTCAGCATCTGACTTTAATATAAAAAAGAATGAAATACTGTTTAGAATACAATTTTGAGTTGTTCGCATTTTGCTCTGAACTACGGAATCGAGGAGTAACATTTATATATAATTTTCTCACCCAGAAATGAATTGTTAGGCAATGACTGTAATATTTAAAATGAAAATATTATCATTATATGCAAGGAAAAGCAATAAAACAGTTGAAAAAATAAAGGCATCAAATGATGTTTGCTCGGATTCGAACTTGGATAACTGATAGAGGTTTCCACAAGGCTACGGACACTTTGTAGAATAATAGACAAAAATAGTTATAGAAAGCCACCGGTTAATTTACAATAAAAAATAATAACGTTTTCCTTGTGCATACAAAATGAATATTGCACGTGGTTCATTTCTTTAATGGTTTTAATAGCCTCTCGTTATGCTGCAGTGCATCGATTTGTATTAATAAGAGAGTGTACTATATCTTTGGTAAGACCTTGTTTCGTCTCCCTCAAAAGTGAATTCAGTGTTAGTCCTGATTCACTGTCATAAGTTATTTCTAGTATCACTTGCATACTTGTTATATTGCTTGTAAAACACCGAGAGCTATTTTAATGTGCAGGAATTATGAATTTGCTGTAGAATCAGGCGTCTCGTTGACTTTACTGAGCTGTTAAATTATAAGTATAGCTCTACTTTGATAAGTTTCTGCAAATCCACTGAGATTCTCTGTCTTTAAACAGATATTTTTTCTCGTGAAATAAATGTGCGGTTGTTGACTAAACTGAACAACCGTAGGACACATTTTAGATATTGCTGCATTTGGATCAAATGAAACTGCTGCGGTATGCAAAATACTATGTAAATCTTTCATAATGAATGATTGTACCCTTTATAAAATGGAATTCCCGTAACTGTAATTTGTTAAAAATTTCACAATAAAAAGATTAATCAGTTCTTAATAGAAAAGACATTGTAGTGATCATGACCTTAACAAGTGAACTGATATTTAAATGATCTCAGTGAAAGGTAACAACGTAATAAGAATTAAATGATGATTGCCCGGATTCGAACTTGGATCGTCGTCTTCGTAACTGATAGTGTTTTTTATCATTCCATAAAATTTATTTCCTAAGTACATAATAAACTGTGGGACAGGCCTCACAAGTGGAAAAAAATAAAAGACAGAGTAGTAGAAGAAAGACGGCGGATATAGATGGCCACGTTTAGACAGCTCCGGTCAGTTTTTGATCTTGGTGTGGTTGTATTGGTGAATATGTGTACAAGGGAAGATGTGGAGACTTATTTTGAAATGTGATTCATTTGTGAAAAGGCTTGTGATATTTTTATATGGGTCGTAAGTCGAAACGAAAGAAATTGAACAGTACTCAGAATAGCACTATATCAGACATGTCGAGTACACCGCCAGCACAAACAAGTAATTTGACTTATGCTATTCATAACGCAAATGAAACTATATATGGGCCTCCTCCCTACTTGCAGAGTGCATCTCCCTTGAATGCAAATGTCCAGACGCCTTTGCCAAATCAATTAGGACCGTACACGCATACGTCTACGCCTATACATAATATCATTTTACCAACGAGCGCACCCAATTTAAATGTAAACAATGGACAAGTTCAAGGACACATTCCACAAATGTCAACATTGAACCAAACGCTTGACTTTTCAAATATAGGTCTGATCCTTCACGACATACAGAAACAACTTACAAAACTAAATTTACTTGATAGTGTTATTGACAGATTACAACACATTGAACAGCGATTTAATACAGTTGAACAATATATTTCTCATCTGAAGCGATCAATCTCCGATCAGCAGAAATCTCTAGATAATAACCTGTCATGAAATGGGAAATTTTCATGCAAGAATGCAGAATTTAGAAATAGCCCGTGACGAATTAGATGAAAAGATGAAGCAAATGCACGAGTCATTCTTGGATCAGCAAACGCGAGCAATGAAGTACAACTTGATTTTTGAAAACATAGCAGAGGTTATTCCAGACGCTCGAGAAAATGAAGACACGGAAAAAGTACTACGAAATTTTCTTAAAGATGAGCTGAACATTGAAGTCCATATTCCGTTCCATAACGTACACCGTTTGAAACCGCGTAAAGACCGACGACCTCCATCTATTATTGCTAAATTCGTTTACAACAGTGACAAAGTGAAAGTTACCGAGGCAGCTAGATCGAAGCTTATAGATAAGCCGTATAAGATATATCAACAATACCCGCAGGAAATAAGTGATAGAAGGAGAGAGTTGGTTCCAATTATGAAACGGCTACGAGATGAAAACCAACGTGCGTATATTGTGCGCGATAGGCTTTTTGTAAATGGAAGACCGTACGTACCGCACGAGTATAGGTTACCACCACCTCCGGTGGATACCAGGAATGATGCACATGGTCAGGATCAGAGACAAGTTCATTTTAAATAGGACAGTTGGGATAGCGATGTAACAGCAGAACAAATTAATAATGATAATAATGTAAAATTTAATGAAACTTTTTTGAATGTATGTTGTCTAAATGTATGTGGTTTGATTTCTAGATTGAAAAGTCCTGATTTTTTGAATTTCATAAAAACATATGATTTATTATTATTTCAAGAAACTAAGATTGATAAATTAGATCACCTTAATTTGCCAAATGGGTATAGTTATAAGGCTAAGAATAGGGAAAATTGTATTCGAAAGTCTGGTGGTACTATTATAATATATAAAAATAAACTAGCAAAATTTCTTGAATTTCCTGAATCAAATTCTAGCTTTGTACAGTGGGTGCGAATCAAAAATATTTTCTTACAAACTGAAAAAAGTCTACTTTTGGGGTGTTTATACGTCCCCCCTGAGAATACTAAGTATTCTTCCCCTGATGCTTTTGAGGAAATTGAAACTGAAATGTTCCAATTTGCAAAGGAGGGTGATTATATTGGTATTTTAGGGGATAGTAATGCTAAAACAGGTAAATTATTGGATTATGTTGAGACAACTGAGTCATTGCTTGAGATATTTAATTTAGATGATGATTTAGACTTAATAGAATATATGTATGATTATGAAAATTTAGTTAAAGCTGGAGTCTCTCTTTCTAGAAATAGTTCTTGTAACTGTAGACCAAATACATATGGTCATAAACTTCTCGATTTTTGTAGAAAAAATAATATTTATATAGTAAATGGCAGGGTCGGTAAAGATAGATTAAAAGGTGAATGTACATGTCAAGATGTTTCTTTAATTGATTATTTTTTGGCATCTTCAAAATTGTTTTCTCACATATTTGATTTTGAGGTGAAAGAGTTCTCGCCCTTGTTCTCCGACGTGCATAAACCGCTTCATATTATATTTAGATTTCATGAACAAGTCGTTTCGAAGGTCACTGAGAAAAACGATACGTCTCAAGCTAAACCAAGGAATTGGTCCGACGAGAAGTCCGTTGATTTTTTTTATCAATTAGCGTCTGATCCTAATTTTGAAAATATGAATATCGCAGTGGACGATCTTTTTCAAAAACATGAGCGAGGAGATATCATAACTGAAGAGGTACTGAACTCATTAGTAAATGATATCGGTAAGCTTTTCGACGATACGGCAAAACGCGTGTTTGGAACAAAGACGACAAAGAAATATACCGATACGAGTAGTGATACGCCATGGTTCGACAATAATTGTAAAGGGAAGCGGAAGGCTTTTCACGATGCTAGAAAGAGTTATAATATAAACAGAAATCTAGCAAATCGCGATCGTATGAATACCGCCAGTAGAGACTATAAGAATCAATTAAATAAATCGTATAGAAAATTTCAAAATCGTATAACAGGCGAGATAAGAAGCGCTTCTAGGCGAAACCCGAAAAAATTTTGGGATATTATCCGAAAGTGCTCGAATAGTAACCAGAAAACGAATACAGATATACCTCTTGAAAAGTTATATGAATACTATAAAGATCTAAATTTCAGTGACGACATCGAAGTTGATCTCGAAAATTCGTCTGCCGAAGGAAATTTGGAGATCGCTGATCGAATCTTGAATAGTTATATATCTGCTTTAGAAATTGAGGAAACTGTACGAGGCTTACCGAATAATAAAGCCGCCGGTATTGATGGCATTAAAAATGAATATATAAAAAATACCCTTCAGTTATTGTTGCCAATTTACGAAAAAATATTCAATATTGTCTTAAATACGGGTATCGTTCCTGATGCTTGGACCTTAGGTATTATTTGTCCGGTTTATAAGAATAAGGGTGATTCACTCGACCCTAGTAATTATAGGCCGATTTGTTTGGTTAGCTGTTTTAGTAAAGTGTTTACTAGCATTATAAATAATCGTCTAACATCGTATTCTGACCAAATACAGCTTATTTCCGAATCGCAAGCCGGTTTTAGGAAGATGCATTCTACAGTTGATAATATTTTTATTCTACATGCACTGATAAATTTATATCTTATGAAAAATAAACGTCTCATTTGTACTTTTGTCGATTTCAGTAGAGCTTTCGATACTATTAATAGGAATTGTCTTTGGAAAAAGATGCTAAAAAGTAATATATCAGGTAAATGTTTTAATATGATCAAGAATATGTATGAAAATATAAAATCATGTGTGCAAAAAAATGGTAATTATTCAGAGTTTTTTGTTTGTAATATTGGAGTTCGACAAGGAGAAAACTTATCTCCTTTTCTATTTTCTGTATTTTTAAACGACTTAGAAATGTATTTTGAACAAACTGGAGTACAGTCACTAAATTTAGCGGATTCGTTGTTTTCTGAAAAATTAGACTTATATATGAAACTTTTTCTTATATTGTATGCCGACGACACTCTATTATTTTCTGAATCTTTAGAAGGAATGCAAAAAATGTTAGATGAATTTGGTAATTATTGTAGAACTTGGAAATTACATGTAAACACAAGTAAAACCAAGGTTGTCATTTTTTCGAAGCGAAAATATAGACCTGATATTAAACTTAAATTACAAAATATTGAGTTGGATTACACAGATGATTATTCATATTTGGGAATTTTGTTCCACTATACTGGCAATTTTAAAAATGCTAAAAAAAAATTAGTAGAGCAATCTCAAAAGGCATTATATGCTGTTTATTATAAAATTAGAAATCTGTGTTTACCGGTAGATCTTCAGTTAAAGATATTTGATTCCTTAGTAATGCCTATTCTCTTATATGGATGTGAAATATTAGGAACAGGAAAAAATGACAATATTGAAAAGGTACATTTGCAGTTTTTGAAGAAAATATTGAAAGTTAGAACTACAACTCCTAATTTTTTTGTTTATGGAGAGTTGGGTAGATATCCATTAGACATAAGTATTAAGGTTAGAACACTTTGTTTTTGGAGTAAATTAATATCTACCGAAAAATTATCTTCTAAGATATATAGACTTCTGTTTCATATATATAATGAAGGGAACCATGAATTTATTTTCGTGAAACACGTAAAAAGTATTTTCGATAGTATTGGACTTTGTTTTATTTTCAGAAATCAATTACCTATTAATGTAAATTGGATCAAATGTAATGTAAAACAGATTTTAGTAGATCAGTTTATTCAAAATTGGAGAAGTCAGATTGCAAACTCCTCGAGAGGTCATTTTTACTCAATATTCAAACAAGAATTCTGTTTAGAACCCTACCTTTTACGTGTTGAACAACAAAATCGACATTTTCTCACCAAGTTCAGAGTTAGTAATATGAAAATCCCAATTGAAACTGGTCGATGGTATAATATCAATAAAGAAAACAGAAAATGTACAAAATGTTCAGATAATTTAATAGGTGATGAATTTCACTATTTATTTGTATGTACTAATCCTGATGTTGTTAATCTTAGAACTAGATATATACCTAAATATTATTTGAGAAACAGTAGTATTGAAAAAATGGCTGGAATGTTGTCTATTTGCCATACAGAATTATTGAAAAACTTATCATTTTTTCTTAAAGGTTTAAATAGATTATTTTCTTAAGGTCATCTCTATCCCCCGTGTTTTTTTTCTTCCTCGTATAATTTTTTATTGATGTATATAATTGATATCTGTAAAATTGTAATTTTATATGTGTCTATATATGCATCATTTATATATTTGTGTGCTCATGTTGCACTAAGTGCCTGAGCTTTATTAATAAAATATTGAATTGAATTGAATTTGTATATAATAAATAAGATCTAAGAGGAAGTGAAGATTTACAAAACAATTATTATATAAATCTCCCGCCCCTTTCTCATACCAACTGACCTATAATTCTGAACATCTTTTTTCATGTTCTGCAAAAGTGTATGAGCACTTTCCAAAGTATATTCTAAACTTTTTAAAACTTCCATCATTTTTGCTGAACCTGGCCTAATGATATTATATTTCTTATTGAAATTTGCTTTTAAAAGATGTTTTCCCACATTTTGCCAAATTGTCGCTATTTAATTTTAAAAATTGACATGTAGGACACTCACAACCAAAATAAGATTTCTATGGATGGTTTCCATATATATTCCTCAGCGTTTAAGTGCTATACCGTTTTGGTTCTTAGTGTCGTTGATAAAAAAATTAAGAAAATGAGAAATAATAGCTAAAACTGCTTATTACAAAAGGTGCATTTTTTTTCAGTTCCAGGACTCTTGGCACGATAATTCGTTTTGTTTATTTGCATAAATAGGACACTCTTCACCCATAAAAAGGTGTCTTCCTGATTGTCCAACATTTGAAAATTACAAATTTTTGGACAATAAGGAATGTTTTGATAAGACGAAAAGGTGTTGGTTATTTGGGAAATGTTTTGATAGAGATAGAATTGAGGTTCTATACTACAAAATAAAAGAAAGTGTTTAGATATTTTACATGTTTTAAGGAATAAAAGGCGACATGTTTGCACTTGGATGATATTGAATAAGTTTAAAGAAAATACATACATTCAAATATAATGAATATGACTCAATAAACAGTGCATGCATATTAAATAAAAGCATAAACTTTTGTATTCATAAATTAAAAGCAATATGATTTGAATTTAACATTGACATAAGGAATTATTAAATATGTTTCTTTATACAATCTATAAAAATCCTTCTGTAAAACAAACTACCACAATATTTTTATTTGGTAATCCTCAAATAGGTAAAGGTATTGTATCAAGTTATAAATATCTGGGTCAGCTGCTAGGAAAAGCTGTAACCAGGTCAGCTTGCAGGACATTATAAGTAAACTTATTTTTAAAATTATTTGACAAATTAGTGTGATAAGTAATATGTTATTGTGCTGATATTTATGGTACAAGGAATTTTTCATGCATATAAATGTTGTCCAGCAAAGAGCTATCGGGTGTAGGTAAATATACTCCTTATGATGCAATTTGTAGAGATAGTGGACTGGAGACCTCCTATGCAAAACAGTGGAATTTTGTCTTTTGAATTTCTGCCTGGTGGCTCCTTAGGATTTTACTAAACCTACAGCAGCAGACGTCAGAGTCAAGTAGCTGTCATTTCAGCATCACGTGGTGTCGAGCAGCAACTTCAACCGTAGTACAACGTGGGGTGATGAAGTATGACCAACTTCTTACATCGCCCCGACGCCCTTAAAATTACTGAATATAGAAAAAGAACATAATTATTAATCATAAAACCAGATACTTATAAAAGAAATTATTAAATTTTATATCTATTCCACATGTTTTATCCCACACAAATGTTGTTCTTATTATATATTATACGCTACACCCCCAAAAAATAATGATTACCATAGATTTGTTTAATTAACAACATTTACTGTTGAACAATCGATACTTTTGTTATTGGACAATCAGAACTCCATTATTTTTAAAATGTTGGACAATCAGGAATAAACCCATAAAAATACCGAATTATCACTTGCAACCTTTACTCTCAATTTATCCATATCCTTTACTTATAAAAGTGTTTAAATACAAAGCATAAGTCGCTGCAGTTAAAGAGGTATGGCCACTTTCCCTTGTATTGAGAAAGAGATGAGGTAAATGGCAGAGAGACTGTATTCCAACCACGAGGAAAACAGCGGAAATTAACAAACTAGAGCCCTAAAAAATCCCTCTGTTTTCCTCGTGGTTGGAATTTAATTGATTAAATGATTCAATGTTGCATAACGTCCATCGGCATATATTACATGCATATTCAGCACGAGAGCATATTAATGAATGATGATGATGAATGAACCCTGCTTTGTACTAGACCGACACGCTTAGACGGATTTTTAACGTGCTAGCTCACGAAAGCAACAGTCCGCAGGACACATTATTCTGACTCTGAGGTAGGGCGCGGCCATGAAAATCACTTCACAGCGGAACCGGTCTGCTCTGCTCGGCAACGTGGCCCTGAAAAGTGCCGTTGTAGTCTAAAAAATCCAACAAGATACAGAGAGTCACCACCAATCGACGAAAGCTTAAACAACGACCTTGAAGTCGACAGCTTACATCAACTCAACCGAGCCTACTTACTAACTTTCCAACGACACAAGTTACATCAATACCAAAAGTTCCGCCAGGGACCGTCCGACTGAGAGCATGAATTCGCTGTGTAGGACGTTAAAACCCATCAACCGCTACACCACATGGAAGCTATACCTGAAAATCCATAGTAATTTTATTTTGTTTGTGAGTGTCCTTCATGTAACATTCATGATTAAAAAGGGAAAAGGCTTAAAGGCCAATTTAAGTTCAGTAAGAAATAATTTCTTTAATATATAGATCAGGTTCAACAAAATTTTGTATTTACGATAGACTTACAATTCACAAATGTTCGGTTCTTTTTGACAACTGTTATAATTTGCCATATACTAGTGAACCAAATACTTTGGAAAGTAGCCATCCTCTTACATGTAAAGGCATGACTTTAAAATAAAGAAAGATAATTTAATACAAATAAGAATTTCAATTGTTACAATGAGGAATTGGATGGTATAGGAAACACGGGAAAGTTTTGAATGTTAATTGTTCATTACCTGTTAGAAATAAAGATTTAAATCAATTTGGTTAATTACATGGTTACTAATGTTTAAAGATAAGTCATTAGTCCTACAATACTATTAAAATACACCAAATATGAATATGACGTGTGACAAAACATAGCGATACGAATATAATATTGCAAAACAAGAACCATATACATACAAAGTGTATAAATAAAACAAGATTCACACAAAAATTTAGTCTTCAATATGGTCCCTATGATCCATTCTCATTGGAGCCCCTTTCCATCTTTTGCCATTCAGATAGGGAATCCGAATTATCTTCATTTACAATATCCATTATAAGGGTGTCATCTTAGTAGCAAGTCCGTGTAGTTCTTCTAAACTTTAAGCATCGTTATTTACTCTGTTTGTTTCTTCACCAGAAGATCTTTTGCATCCATATTAGAAATACTTGAGACAGGTCGAACTCCATATAATGGATTACACCCTATTCTCGGGGGTATAGAAATAGGCCGGTCGGTTTCTCCGCCTGAAGGTAGAACCCTGCTAAAGGGGCTTTCGTTGGTTGAGCGGGATTTATAAATACTCAACCACTCCGAGAGTAGCCGGGGTTAAGAAACTGATTGCCCGGTTTCTCCGCCAGGAGGATAATCCCCTCCTAAAGGGGCATCCGTTGGTTAGGCGGGATGTATAAATTCTCAACCCGTCTCGGACAGGAACGTTACCGCAATGCCCCGTGTTTGGAATACACCAGAAATTACTGATTATTTCAAATAAATCATTTAAATACACTTAGTATTGAGTCTTCCTCGGAAGACGTGTGTCGCCTGTTTGCTCTTTGGCAGTGCGGCAAAGAAAAAACGGAGATATTGAAAATAGGAGGAATAATACATCAGTTATTGATAAAG
>JARWCS010000002.1:1174404-1184469 GCA_034783895.1 Geukensia demissa
TGGAAAGTCAAGGCAAATTCCAAGAAAAGACCAAGACGAAACAGAGACAAATAAAACATATTTTGGACAATGTTAACCCCGCCAAAAAGCCGGTTTATCTGCTCGCCCCCGAATGATGCGGATATCGTCATTAGAGTTGATGTAACTGAATTTAAGGTGATTTCTATGCCATATTGTTACACACCTATCCCAGGTAAAGGAAGATTTGAGAATTTAAAACGTGTACTTTGCCTGTCATCAGCCAAAATAAGTGTCGTTTGTATGTTTAATTTACATTTGAAGCTAGATTATTCGAATATTTTTATTTAAAAAAAGTTTCACATTTTATATACAGCTTGCTTAACGCTGTAGATATTGTTGGTTCTTGAATGCGGGACAGTAGATATTATTTTTTTATACTTTAGACTATGGTGAATACGTCACAATTATGTCCCATATACAATCGTGTCACATCTCTATTATATAAACAGATCGGTACAAATGGTTACTTACACCTTTTAAGTGCCTGATCTTACTCCTATTTTTTTATTTCGTTAGTCACAGATTTGATTTTTGTTTCGTTTTGCCTGTTTGTTTTTTACGAATCTGTCTTGTATTTGGGTGCTAAATTACAGAATACTCCTAAAGGGATTCTAAGTACCATTTGTTTTTCATATCACATACTTTGATTTTGGTGGAATCTTTTGGGGGAGGTTAGTGATTCTTTTTATTTACCAACATCTAAATCGCCTTTGGTTGAAATAAGGTAAAAGCGTTTGCTCTTTTGTCTACAAAGGTTTCCCTTTCTTAGATGGCAAGGTCGTATTGTTGCCGGACGGTGATGTATAAACTAATAAATTGTCAAAATAAGACACTGAAAAAATTCACGATAATTCTATGTCTTAGTACAATTAATGTCCTTTGTAACAGGTCGTTTTTGTAGTTCGGAGCTGGTTTGTAGCAGGTCTTTGTTTGTAGTTCGTAGATGGTTTCTTACAGGACGTTGTTTGTAGTTCGTAGGTGGCAAGATTCCTATTATATCTATGTCAGTCAGATTTCGCCCTCCCACATTGCCATTCATATCTACATAGCAATGTTGTTTTGATGATCTGCTCTAGTCTGAGCGAAAATGACATTTTCCCACTGAATTTAAAACAAAAATGCATCAAACTTTTGAAGACTCATCTGGTTTATAGCTTTTTATAGTCTTCATCCATGAGAACTTAAATGACTGTCATAGTCAAACTTGGTTTATCAAGTTGTAAAAGTCTAGAATAGAACACCTGTTGGAGATCTGAAAATGGTAGTCAAAACATTAAACAAGATAAACCCTAAACAAAGTTTCAATTAAAACTTGTACAAACGAACAGAAGCACAGAAAAATGCTCATACAACACTTGCTTACTTGGAATGAAATTAACTTACAATTTACACAAGTAGCCCAAGACAAGTTCATCTAGTAACAAGAATAGTAATAAGGAACAACACCTGCTAAGCAATAGATGCATAAAGAGCACTTCGTTTTATAAAGCAACATCTCCAAGAACTATACAAATCTGTAAGGTTCACGAAAGCGATTTTTTGCCACTTCTTCAAATTTTCTCTGAATGTACGCTTTTTGTAAACTTGTTCTTGTGAGGCCTACGTGCATTCTACCAAATACTGCTGTCTTATCGTTAGAAGATCACTTGGTGCTGATTTGTGTCAATGTTTAGGGTTGTCGCTTGTAATGAGGTGAAAAATGCCGACATTTGATGATAATATTTAGCTATTTCAGATTAGCAAGATTAAAGTTACCCACAATGCACTATTTAAATTATTAATAAGCAAAATTATATGCATCTGCGTTAGCTATGCATATAATGTTCAGGTTCAATATTTAAGTCGTTTTGTCTGAGAAATTTACAGTCGTCACCAGTTTTATCTTTGTGTGCGGCGTATTTGCACTTTTTGGTATAAATTCGAAGAGATGAGCGGTGTCTGTGTATTTCTATATAGATCGTCAATATGTTAGTTCATATAACAATTATATTTCTGTTAGGATTAAATACTGCACATAGTGACATTTTAAGAGCTGTGATAGTAAACAGTGATAGCAATGCTGGTAAGTTAACGTAATACGTATGGTAAAGTTAACTGGAGACGTATGGTCAAGTTAACTAAAGACATATGGTCAGGTTAACTGAAGACATATGGTCATGTTACCGGTCTCTGTTTTAATAACTATGAAAAGATATGTAAGTTTGCAATGACCCTTAAGTTTCACACCTTTTAACACGATTACGATTTATGAGGCTGAGATCACTAGACTTTTACAAGTCGAAGACCACAAAAGGTCAAGTTGCATTCTGAGCATAAAAATCAATGAAACGATAAGAAAGCACAAATGATTACAATTTTTTATGATAGTATTTTCCACAAGTAACTAAAATTTTTCTGAAAACATCTGAAAATTGTTTACAGTTAAAAGCTTTCGAAGAAACCCAAATAATAAGTAAAGGCGAAAGCCGAACAACAGACTAACCATGGTATAACCATGAATAAACCTCTGTGCATCAGCGAATACGATTTCAATACACCGTAAAATTGATGATTGTAATTATGCTTGTAAATGTAGCACTAATAGACATCATACTTAATTGTCGATCTTTACACCTATACATCAAAGGCAGGGGTCATCTCAAAAAAGAAAAAAAACCATTGATATACGGAAAATCTTGTGCTTGATTATGTTTCAAAAGCTTTTCAGTCATCGTCCGATTCGCTACCATTACTGAAACCGGATTCAAATCATAAAGCTGCCCATAACTTTGGAACATGCTTCGTAATTGTGACAAAACCGGGATTAATGTCCGCATCCGATTCTACATTTATTATGTACTGTAATCTGTATCTTTTGAGTGTTTTAGTTTTGAGTAAACACGTCGTTTGGAAACGTTGTTTCTTTGATTTGAATCAGCCTGATTCTAAGTTATTCGATGCCATCGGCTCATCATATGGTGTCAGGTGTGACCAGACATATTAGGAAGAAGGATGCCAAAGTTTAATCCACCAACGAACTTTAATTTTAGTAATCCGACAGAATGGCCGGACTGGAAGCAGAGATTTTCAAGATACCGAAAAGCAACAAAATTACACAAAGATGATGAAGATATTCAGATAAATTCCCTCATTTGCGCAATGGGAAAGGAGGCAGAACATATATTTAAGTCGTTACAGTTTGATGAGGGCGATGATAAGAAATACGAACAAGTAATGAAGAAATTCGACGATTATTTTGTGCCCTAAAAGAACATTATCCATGAAAGGGCTCGTTTTCGGGAACGCAAACAGTTACAATCTGAAACAACTGAAGCATTTATCAGGACATTATATGAAATGGCAGAACATTGTGAGTTTAAAGACAAAAACGATCAGATTCGGGATCAAATTGTAATTGGATTAAAGGACAAGGATGTTTCCGAGAAACTACAATTAAAAAGTGAACTAACATTGGATCAAGCTATACAAACTGCTAGACAGGCCGAAATAGTAAAAACTCAAATTCATGATCAAACAACTCAGTTCAAAAGTGTTGAAGAAGTGAAAAAGTACGGTAAGCCAAGAGCACCAACACAAAATAAACGTTTCAATGACAATCATAAACAATCAAACCGTAACTATGGTAACAGAAATAACAAAGCCAAATTCAACAATGCACACGATGTAACCGTAGACATGGCCGTGAAGGAAAATGCCCAGCAATAGGTCAAAGATGCAGAGCTTGCAATAAAATGGATCACTTTGAAATTTGTTGTCGAATGAAACAAAAATCAGTCCATGAAGTGATGTATGAAGAGCAAGGCGCAACTGGATATGACGAAACATTCTTTCTAGGATCAATCACCTGTGATGAGGAGGATGAACCATGGATTGTGACACTTGATATTTACAATCATCCTGTGAAGTTTAAGATTGACACCGGTGCGGATATAACTGTAATATCTAGCAATACATATAATGCGATACCGTCTCAACCAAAGTTGACACCGGTCAACTCGCTGTTAGTGAGTCCGGGTGGAAAATTGATTTGTAAAGGTAAATTTGTCGCGACCGTTGAATTCAAGGGTTCTAAATATCAGTTCAATGTTTTCGTAGTTAACAGTCCGGGAGCTAATGATCTACTCGCCAGAAGTGTTGCGCACAAGCTGAACTTAGTTAAGCGCGTCGAAGAAACTAGTGTATTTGGAACATACGGACTAGTAAACTGTAATCCAATGACTATTACATTGAGAGAAGATGCAAAACCCTATTGTTTGAGTACGGCACGTCGTGTTCCGTTCCCTCTTATGCCAAAAGTCGAAGAAGAATTAACGCGTATGGAGAAGGAAGGTATAATTGAAAAGGTTACCGAGCCGACAGAGTGGTGTGCCCCTATGGTACCAGTCGTTAAGAAAAACGGGAAAATTCGCGTGTGTGTCGACCTGAAAAAGTTGAATGAAGCCGTGAAGCGTGAAAATTTCATGTTGCCAAACCTGGACGATATATCCCCAAAGCTTGTCGGTGCTCGACGCCTCCAGTGGTTTCTATCAAATGCCGTTACACGCCGATAGTTCACAACTCACAACATTCATTACACCGTTAGGCAGGTTTTGTTTTAAACGCGTTCCGTTTGGCATAACCTCAGCACCAGAAATTTTCCAAGGCGAGATGAAAACGCTGTTAAGTGGTCTCGAAGGAACTGAAGTAATTATCGACGACATTCTCGTTTACGGTAAAACGCGAGAAGAACACGATTTCCGATTAGAAAAGACTCTCGACCGAATTCGGGAATCAGGACTCAAATTGAACAAGGAAAAATGTGAGTTTCGTAAACCACAAATAGAGTACTTCGGACATATTATTAGTGACAAAGGCATAAGCCCGAATCCCGAGAGAATCAAAGAAGTGAAATCTCCAACAAACGTTGCGGAATTACCTAGAGTGATCGGAATGATTAACTACCTGGGAAGATTCCTACCGGATTTATCGTCCGTCGTGAAACCGATAACCGATTTGTTGAAGTCCGACATTGCGTGGCTTTGGGGACCGAGGCAACAGAAAGCTTTTGATCGTATTAAAGATATGCTTACAAACACTCCAGTACTCAAGTATTATGACGTGTCAAAACCAATCGTGGTTAGTGCCGACGCAAGCAGCTATGGGCTCGGTGGAGCAATATTTCAACAGGAAGGTGAAGAGTTGAAACCGATAGAATATTGTTCGCGTACGTTGACTCAAACGGAAACAAAGTATGCACAGATCGAAAAGGAGTGTTTGGCCGGAGTGTGGGCTTGTGAAAAGTTCGCTTGTTATTTAGTTGGACTCGGTTGTTTAAGCTTCTCACCGATCACAAGCCACTCGTTCCGTTAATAAATAACCAAGGAATTGATAGTGCTCCTATTAGATGTCAAAGACTGCTCATGCGATTACGTAGATTTAACGTATTTGCGCAATACGTTCCCGGAAAACAAATGGTTGTACCGGATACACTCTCGAGAAGTCCATCAAATTATGATAATTCCGATGAACAGACCGTGGAGGAAGTCACTTTATTTGTTGATTCCGTGCTAAAATCTAAGCCGATATCCGACGCGAAGATTGAACAAATAGTACGTGAAACAGAACTTGATGAACAATTAGTCACCGTTGTGAATTTGACAAACCAAGGATGGTCTGACTATATAAATTCGATTCCAGAAAAAGTGAAGGAATATTTTGCTTATCGAAGTGAACTCTCTGTATGCAATGGACTATTACTGTATCGTGACCGTATAGTAATTCCAAGTGTTCTCCGTGCTGATGTATTAGAGACAATTCATGATGGTCATATGGGCATCAGCAAATGCCGCGAACGTGCAGCTACATCCGTATGGTGGCCCGGAATATCAAATGACATTGCGAAAAAGGTTGGAAGCTGTGAATTTTGTCAGATACACAAACCGACACAAAGAAAGGAACCTCTAAAGACAACTCCTTTGCCGGAGCGTCCGTGGCAAAGAGTCGCTGCAGACTTATGTGAAATTAGTGGCAATAGATACTTAGTTGTCATGGACTATTTCTCACGATATATAGAAATAGCACATCTTACTAACATTACTAGTGAACAAGTAATCGGTAAACTGAAGAACATTTTTGCACGATGGGGGATTCCGGAAGTACTTTTCAGTGACAATGGAATCCAATTTACGATAAATAGCGATATTATTACAATAGACACAACTCAGCTAAACCGCTACCGGAGTTGAAGGAGGGAGAAAAGGTCCGTGTCAAGCTCGATTCAGAAAAATGTTGGAAAGACACCGGAGTCGTAAAAAGTGTTGATCAAGACCGTAGAACATGTATCATAGAGACTGAAAGTGGAACTGTTCGCCGAAACCGAAGACACGTTCAAAAGACCGCGATACCAGAGAATACATGCAAAAATGACAATACTGTTGTAAGCGTTAACAACAAAACCGAAGTTTCCACTGATGTTACGACAGAAACCCATGATTCTGAGGACAATCCGCCGATACCGCAGCCACTTCAAATGACGACGCGGTCCGGAAGACAAATAGTGAGGCCAGAACGTTTCTTGGACTTCGTTTAAGTGTACATACGTTTAATGTTACTTTAAAGTAGTTAGTCAATAGCTAGGAATACAAAACTTGGTTAGCAGTTTTTATATAAACATTAAGTCTTCATTTTTATATCATTTATTTCATGCTATAGAGACAGTTTAATTACAATGACATTAATAGTAAAGAAAAACCTACATTTTATTTAATCTAGTCAAGCATTATCTAGTCAAATTGTTTTACTAATTTCATTTAAATATTTCTTGCTTTACTTGAAGAAGGGAGATGTGACAAAACCGGAATTCATGTCCGCATCCGATTCTACATTTATTATGTACTGTAATCTGTATCTTTTGAGTGTTTTAGTTTTGAGTAAACATGTCGTTTGGAAACGTTGTTTCTTTGATTTGAATCAGCCTGATTCTAAATTATTCGAAGCCATCGGCTCATCATAGTAATAAACTTGTTATTTGCCAACTGATTTTTTCTGGCGAGATCCATAGTGTTGATGCGCTTCTTGCTTCTCTTTTTTTTAGATTTTTCCGGGTTGTTTTTTGGGACATATAAAAATACAGTTTACCATAGACTGCAGCATTTTTCTGTCGGTCGGCCTCATAATCGCCCACAAATCGTATCATGTTGTGGTTAAGGATTTCTCCGTGTAACTACATGTACTAAAAATTAATGACATCATAAACATGTAGAAGTTCTCATCTGGTTTGCTCGTAAATCGAGTCTTATGTTCCCATATTATAGGACGAGTTTGCTCCTCATGTGAGATGACCAGCGCCATAAGTGGTTAGCAATGCGTAGAGGATGGTCATCATTAACAAATTCCGTTGCAGCTATAGACAGGACGCCCATTTTAGACCCTTAGTTAAACCACAAGAACAATTCTATTCTGGACACAGACATTTTTAATGCATTCATATACAAGTATTGATTGATAAACAAAACTACATAAGATTAATTCGCAGCGGATTCTTAGGCCACCAATATGATGCCCAACTATTTAATCTTTTACCAAACATTGGTGAGGGACAGCAATTAGGTTTTCCAAATGGATGTTTTAAATTCTAGCCGATAAAATTAAACCTTATTGCCATTGCAGTAACACCCTACCTTAGGCACCAACTTCAAAATAAGCCCCCCCCCAAAAAAAAAAAATGGAAGATGAAAATGTAGAAAAATGACTAAAAAGATTGGCGAAAAATAGAGTTCACGTTGAACATGTTATTCGGAAACTGAAAACATAAAAGTTATAGGCAGCCTATGTCGTCCAAGATGGAAGATGAACCAAACTGTGGAACTCTGTGCCGGACTTGTCCTGCGTCGTTCTGATCTTTTTTGAATAGATTAAACAATATTCCATTGTCTTTTTAATATCAAAACATGGTTCTTATTTGTGTTGTCTACCTCTTCTCTGTTAACTTATTTACTTTTGGGGGAATTTGTTCTTAGATATAATTTAAAGCCTTTTCTTGGGTAACAAATTATTGCGTTCACACATTCTATATTTATTTTTAAAACAATTGTTCATATAAATGAATTATGAGATTTTCCCTACCCAACAGGTGTAGATAGATTTAAACCCAGGTGTCCGTGTTCACAATTCCGTATGATGTCTATTAGACAGTGTCACATACCTATAATGCTGGGGAAATTATGCTTCGAGTGTGACGTACTTTGGTTGGAAATCTCCTCAAACCAAATTATGGTACTTTAATGGGCTATTTTATCTGCTGAGAAAATATATTTCCCAACATTTAAATTGAAAATCATTACTGTTTGTTAAGATTCATTTACAAATAAGATGTAAGTTTTGGTTTTGTTTTGTATAATTAATAAAAATCTCTCTTTGCGTTCATTTATTAGTAATAACCTTTTAAAACCAATTTTACAGACTGAGATTATATCTGGCAGTGCAATGTCGACAAAAATACAAATCTGGTTGCTTGCGTCATCTCCGCAAGGTATCTCTCTTAGCTTATTATCATATTTTCAGGTTTTACCGAAAAGTCCATAGACTACACAGTGCTAGAGGATGAGGGCGTTGGTTCTAGTGCTGGCGGCACAAACAGTCATACTTTATTTGGTGAGTATGTAATATTTGATAATAAAGATACAAGTAAATACAAAACCTCATAAATCCTCTTCTTTTATTAACTATAGTATAGAAAAAAATCACTGGGTGTTTTAGATAAACTGAAATCTTTTGGAATTCGTTATAACACTACACGATTTCGCTACTATTTATACTAATTTATCTCATGCACTTACTGAGGAAAATTATTCTACATCTTATACATTATATGAATAATTGGTCATTCAAAACATCTGGATGTTTAAACTGATAACATAGATTCAGGTTTAAGCCATATGATAATCATCTGATATCGCTTACCCACAAACAAACAAACGTTAAATGGCTAATAGTGACCAAGATTGTTGATTTACTTTATTAATTAACAGGACCTTGCATAAATGCTTCCTGACAAATATTATTCCATTTGGCCTAGCAGTTTAAAATGTGAAACTGTTTAATGTTTCCGCCAGTCAGAATTATAATCGTCCATGGTAGCCATGTTATTATTCCGATCAAGACAAAATGAGAAAATAATTACAGGACGTACATAGATGCTCCATATCAAATCTAAATCCATATATGGTAAAGTGGTTTCCGTGGAGAATATTATTTAATTAATTTGCCAAGCAGAATCGGAAAAACCATACGACGGTAATGTTTTTTGCTGGATCGGAACAAAATTAGCAAAATTTGTTGAGGACTTTGCTTCAATGTATCCTATTAAATATTGTTTAATTTGGCTAACGGTTTAAGAAGAGAAGATTTTTATTATGTTTCTGTCAATCAGAAATAAGAGTCATTCATTGCGGCCAGATTTTTTGCCCGATCTGAACGAAATGAGAAAAATTCAGAAGAACCCTACATATAATGCTATATTTGGTTAAAGGACGAAAGTCGTTAAGACACATTTTTGGCCAAATAAGTTGGTTAAAAAGCAAAAAGTGGACGATATCTATTATTTTATATTTTTTTTATTGATAATGTCTATAAAAAGAAAATCCAACAATTTTCTTAATTAAATATGTTCTACACCGGTCACGTGGCATATAGAAATTGCTTTAATTATGAAAATACCAAGAAGTTACCAAATTTAATACAATTTGGTCGAATTGAATATAGATCGCACATAAAATCACAACTAAACTTTGAACAATTAAAGATTTTGTGGTTAACTATCTTTGTGTTGTTTGTGTGCGATCATATTTATTTTGAACAAAACACCTCCAAAATTACAGTACTTTTAATAAAAATGTTACATTCCTGTGAAATAGTAAAATATACCCTGTAAATTCGTCGAAATGACGAAAAGTACATAAGAATTAGTAATGAATTATTAAAAGACGGCTATCAAAGAGAATTTTCATAACAAATTATTGTTGCGTCACAAAATCAAAAATTTGGGCCAAATACGGGGCTTTACGT
>JARWCS010000002.1:1230835-1244605 GCA_034783895.1 Geukensia demissa
ACAAAACCATTTTTTATATACCAATTAAAGAATTTGGAAATAAAGTTACCTAACGAAACTGTAAGATTGTAATTCATCATTCCTTGATCTCTAATTTTAAAAATATTTTTCGTATATTCTTTTTTGAAAAAATAAATTACTATATACGTATACAGTGATGAATTTCGTGTAAAAATATGTATTGATATATAGCAAAAGGAAAGTAATTTGACTCCTCAAATTAAAAAAACATATGTTAAAGTAACGGCTTTGAAATAATAAATTAATTTTAAATTTTCAATGCAATTAAAACAGGTTTTCCATTATAACACTTTTGATTGAAATTTAATGCAAACTTGAAAGTTGGATTTAATTTAAGATAACTATATCATTTCCTATCACAGAGATGGTACCAAAAGGAGTGAGTGATGAGTGCTATTTTTCTTTTTATGGACGATTTTACTTGATGTTGATTTTTGATATTTTGATCCCACCCCTATTTAACAGATGATGTAGCTTGGCGCCTGATACTCCCGTTTGTGACTTCGTCGTTCTATTTGATGATACAAAGGTTCAGAATATAATTAGCAATTAGTGATATATTATACCACGGGTAATTGATCATTTCTAATGGTGGAAATAACAAGACTGACTTTAAGATCATCTAAATTAATCTACCTTTAAATAAAGTGGATTCAAAAGTGCGATAATAATATACTAAGTTTCATAACCCGAGGAGTTCGATGATATTCCCATTGTCATCTTAACTGACAAGGCCTTTGATCAAATTTGCTTGAATATCACCCACCGAAGTGTTTCAAATTATCTTCTGTTTGCTAACACACACCATCTCTGCATACATGAATGATTTTTAACAGTTTCCAATGAAAAGAAGGTAATTTATACGCCATTACACACCAATTTGTAATTTCTCAAGTAGTGACTTTCTGATTGGCCAACGTCACTTCCGGGGGTATATTGTTGGACGATAAAACTTTCAAAGTGATTCTGAATGGCTACATTTAGTTAATATGACGTTAGAAGCTAACTGCAAATAATAAGTCAGAAGCAAGTTTTTAAAGTAATTCAGGAACAATTCTGATGAGTGAATATGCAACCCATTCCGTTTTCTTCTAGTGATAATTCGGCTTTCAGTAAACTACCGTCTACAAGTACGGGAAAATCGTCCGAAAAACTCGAAAATTCAGTCTGTACGAATATGTCTGATAAAGAACAAAAAAGTCCTAGTGCTAAAATGTCGTCTACTGGACCTAAACAACTACTAAAATTCAGTGTGGATTCAATTATGTCAATGTCAGAAAAGGGACCAAATAATGACAGAGAAAGCACAGAATCTCCAAACTCTGTTAGCTCAGACGAAAGTTTACAAGAGCAGCCCAGAATTCCTAGCGCTACGATGGGACCTTTTAGTATGGATGACATTTTAAGTAAACAAACATTATGTCGAAATAGTGCAGTACCTCCTCATGGAGAAAGTCGGTGGCAGAACTTTTATAATGCATCATTCCCGTGGTTGTCAACGCCCGGATTGTCTCCTCCGAAAGGTAAAAATATGTTTGTTTTCTTTCTTTTTTTTAAATTTTATTTGACTGCTTTAAAAAACCCAAAACTAATTAATTAAATGTAATGAATGAAAAGAAATCGGATTTTTTAAAGTCTGAATTCTTCAGTTTAATACTTGTTTATTGTTTCAGAAGTTTTTCTCTGCATTCCATGAGGACAAGGTTATGATAATTTTAGTTTTAAAAGAAATTTCTATCATCCTCAAAATTATAGTTCTTAACTCAGTCAATTACATGTTTTTGATTTGTTAAACTCGTATTAGAAATATTATTGAATTTTGAAATTTAAAATATAAAAAAAATAATACATTTATATATCTTTGAAAAATTTGATTTTTTAAACACTTATTATTTCTTATATATCTTAAAAAGTCACTGTGCAATTTTCAATTGCAGTTTAGATTTATTTGACTAAATATAAAAAATCTGCGCGAGACTGTTTAAATAGTTCAATGGTTAAATTTTTATTCATTGGTTATGTATTAAACAAGACTTTTTTTTTAAGTTTTTATTTATCAGTTATGTATTAAACAATAGGGGTTTGATATGTAATTCTTGGTAAAAGCAATTTAAATAAAATAATAATGTATGTTGAAATGCCTTTGGTCACTTGAATACTGACTAATCCTGTATCATTATAGAACATAATTAATTGATGTAGTTCATTTGTATTGCTTTCATCTTTACATTGAAAACTAATAGATGATTTGATCGAACATTAATTTTAAATCTAATCGATGATTTTGTTAATGATTTTAATAAAAAAAATTCTGGAGGGCAGTGTAAAGTGATTATTGATGATAATGGGGCTATACAATTGAAAGATGTAAAAACACCCTACCTAAAGCCATTTTTAATGTTTTCATTAATATTCGCACCTGTACTTTTGCTTTGTAGTTTACCTGTCTTGAATAACCTGTTGAAAATAATGCCCTAAAATGATTATATAAAATTCGTATAAATATTGTATTAACACATTTAGCTTTTTTGATAAGTTATAGAAACTGAAAAAAAATTTCAACTTGAAAAAATATTCTGTGAGGGAAATTATCTTTCCTTTTGATCTATTTGTAGCTTGAAATCGTTTAAATATTTATTTCAAACTTTATTAGATAAGAAAGAAGCAATTATATTGTGCACTTATATTTATACTTTTTACATCGTTATCATTTTGATATTGTAAATCTTTTAAAATTACATGGGTTAATACGTGTAATCATGTATATTTCAATTTCATGCTTGATCAAAACATCAGAAAGAACTACGACTTTATTTCTCATTTAAATATTTTAGAGGCAATGAAATTGCACCCTGCAATTCGTTTTTATCTAAAAAATAAATCTCTATATAAATTTGAATGAATTGAAGTTGTATGAAAATATTTAATGTGGGGATATTTTTCATGTAAATTGTAAATTAATAGAGTTGTCTCTGATCTTTATGTGACGCAAAGAAAAAGAAACCAGAAAAAAAGAAAAATGCAGCGCTTTATTCATATTTGTAGACTGAACCTCTAAAGTCAAATTGATTTATGTTGTTCACAGTAGTCACATTTTATAATTTATGTAATAATTTATAGTTGGAACTAAATTTGTAAGATTTTACAACACACTATTTTTTTTATAAAGAGCATAAATTTAAATATTCGCCTTGATTTTATTGAAGCTTTGAAAATGTAGACAATATCACCTTTAAGGTTAAAGATATTCCAATGTTCACATTTGCAGTATAAAAAAATCCAACAATTTTCTGGGTATATTGAATACCAAAAAAACATGATCCCACATTATATTGATATAGTTTATTTTATAGGTAAAGACTGCTTTAATCTAGGTATTTGCAGGGAAATCATATCAGATTGTAAATTATTTCTAATTCGTTTAAAATTATTACAATAAAGATAGCCTTTCAATTGGTTTTGGTTATGAAATTTTTGGATCATAAAGTAGCGTGTCATATTATCGATACACATTAAGCCTGTCATTGAAAGCAACGTATCGTAAATCACCGAGTCAAAATAGCTGCCAATTAATTGAATTAAGATAAAATGTTCAATAGTTCAGAGATAATTAGAAGTGTTGAATCTGTTAATATCCTTCCATAGTGTCAGTTAGTATAGCACCTTGTCGTTCAATTTACAATATCAGTTTCTTATCATCCACATTTCTCAACAGTCTTCATCAATTATTCCTACCAATAATTAATTTTAATAAATTTATTTTTACTTGTTGACTAAATGATGAGATAATGGCTGTCTAATTAAAAGTTTCCAATGTTTATCGTTCTGGTAAGATATCGATGAACAAATCTTCAGTTGTGGCTAGTTGGAAGCAAACCAGATGACCCCCACGAATTAACAGATATTTACAGGCAGGCGCCTTATCAATATTACTGATTTGCTTCTGTGATATGGTTAATAATGTTATTATCTAATTTTAGATAAGGTTCAGTGTTAATTCTTTCTTTCAGGACCACCTAGCCCAGGTAGGATCAATCCACAGAAATGTACTTTACGGAAGCATAAAACGAACCGGAAACCAAGGACTCCATTTACGACGTCTCAACTCTTAGCATTGGAAAGAAAATTTCGCCAAAAACAGTATTTATCAATAGCTGAACGTGCCGAATTTTCAGCCTCTTTGAACTTAACAGAAACACAAGTGAAAATTTGGTTCCAGAACCGACGAGCAAAAGCAAAAAGACTTCACGAAGCTGAATTAGAAAAACTCAAAATGGCATCAAAACCCATGTTGCCTCCTGCTATAGGAGTGACTTTTCCAGCAGCTGCAGCTTTTTATGGAAATCATTTCGGAAGACCACAAAATTTTCCACACTCGTTTATGTCCCCATTCAGTTATGGAAGTGTCAGTATGGTATATCACCATTAAATAGGGTAACATTACTATGGGGAGGACTGTTGTCTGTTATACTACGGGTGAAATCTGTGCTATCCTCAATGTTCATTTATGCTGAACTGGTGCTTGGTCAATATAGGATGTATTTTAGTCAATAGCATCACAGTTAATGTGCTCAGAATGTGCTAGTAGTACGATTAAGACATCTTTTAAATTTAATAACTTGCCAAATATTTGTTGACATTAAAATAACGATGTTATTCAATTTTGTATATATTTAAACAAATTTGTGTATATTTAAATGATATTTATAAAGACCACGTGGTTAATCCTGTTGTTGTAAAGTGAATTTATTTGCCATTAAATATTATGATTTACACCTTTAAAATTTATTGTATTTACTTTTCAATATAATTATTTAAATGATGAAATATGGTAAATGGTTTATAAAAATAAATTAAAAATATTCAGTCTTAATTGCAACAAATATATCAAAGAAAATTGATATTTATTACTCGAAATAAATAAGTTACATTAAAAGCATAAAATTATGTTCGTCAGTCTCACACATGAGTAAATTTGTTTGCATGTTGGAATTTATTGTTTTGCACGAGATGCGTCCTATGTGAAGCATTGATGAAAGAATTAATGAATTGTGAAAAAGCTTATTTAAATTTTTACGAAATTACATAAAAGAAAGTATGTAATTGAATATTTCGTCAATATAGATCTTTATACTATCTGAAAAATATATTTTTATACCAAATAAAGTTTAAGAAATTTGCCAGAATTATAGCTAAAACATTAACTTGACCAATAGTTTTAAACTTTAGCATGAAGATTGCGTTCCGTTTGCTCAAGAATCGGTACACAAAAATGGCCCCAGTTCCTTTAGATTTATAATCGTAATAAATATGATATTTCCAAAATATTTTTATGACCCTGCAATAAGAGAAAATGGGCGGATTTTTATCGCCTTTAATCTGCAGAGTCTTGTCACAGATAAAACCTTCACCCAAACAAGATTTTCACCTTTAATCATTCAAAACATGTTTTCCCGTCTGACTCTGGACATTAAAAATAGTGAAGACCTCCCATCTAGCTCTTACTTTCACAATTTAACCTAATGTTTCTGTCAAATTTGAATTTGTTCAGACGTAAAACACCAAAAGATTCAAATTATCTCTGAATGTGTAATTTTCATTGGAGTAATTGTATACCTCTCTTTAGTATATAATACACAAAACTGATACATCCAAGCGATATGTATTTAAGATAAACAGTTTTTTCTTGATCTCAAATTGTAAAAAAAATCCTGATCTGACATAATTTCAAACAGTTCTATAATATGGCTGTCTCCAGAAAAAACCAGACATTTTGGATCGTGGCAGGTTTTATTTCCTGTAATAAATTCTTTTTTTTTCATATGTAAATTTATTATTTTTACCTCAACACAGTAACTTTTCTTAATTTTTCACAGTTCAAATAATTTATTAATCACAGCTTTTATATAAATTACTCGGCGTTGTTATACGGAATGAGTTTTATTCGGAATCTTCTATACATTCATCACAATGAATGGATATTTCAAGAACCTCAAAAGGAAAAAAATCTACAAATAAAAAGACACCAAACAATGGTTGCTGAAATCACGGTATAGTATTAAGTTTGTCGATTTCGGACAACATAAAAATGTCCGATTTTTTTCTTTTTTCAGTTGTATGAAGGTAAGATTTCAAAATTAAAACAACGGAATTACATTTATTTAGATTCGATCGACAGACAGAATACGGATGTCACTGCAGAACCCGTTAAAAAAAACAGTGCTAGATTCTGAATTTTTGAAACAGATACAGATACTTTATTTCTCATAAACCAATAGATACAATGGTACAGAGAAAAAATATGTTACAATTATTTACAATAAAATAGATATTTGCTTGTAATTAAACAGTAAATTGAACTTTAATGTATTTGATCTTGTATTACAGTATTTAGGCAACAGTTGTTTTCTCAAATTGCAAAAACAATTTAGGACAGTCCATGATATAAAAATATTCATTACCGGGTTCACCATTGCACAGTTTCATATTCTATCACATCTTTCAACACTATGCCATCTTCCACTCTCAATATATTGGTGAAAGATAATTGACTGTCCTGAATGTGCAGGAGGTAAAGACATCTTTTTCTTCAAGGACAAATAGTTTTCATTTAAACTGTCTTTAAATACATTTAGTTGAATTTTGTAGATTTTAATCAATCTACTAGGCACAAATAAATTACGAAATTTCGCATTCTGAAAAAAGGAACAAAATAGAAGAACCACATGTATTAAGAATATTTTCCACATTTCTAATCCATTTGAAATCAAAATTGTTCACAGTATAGTTAAAATAAGATAGCTTATAGATGTTTGAAGACAGTTTCTTTTCGTTATCATCTAATAATTTGTTCCAAAAAGATATTATTCTGCACTTAATACTCATATCTAGCGGGTATCATCCAGTTTCACCATAAATATTTAGAATAGACTTTTTCATGTGCAACAGAAATTTTAAAAATCTTAGATGAACCTCTTCTATAACATATTTTTTCATAACCCTAAACTTCACAATCGTATTATATACTCTTGCTCATAAATATGGAATATGTTTATTTTCGACCTACTGTCAAGCAAAATTCTTATAAGGAAATGGCAGATAATGCTTTCAGGATGATACTAGAGGATAGTTAGATAATGAAGCTGGATGAAATAAAACATTTTAAAGGATTTTATCCGGAATGCAAAATAAGCATTTTTTCACAAAAATGTGGGTTTAAGAACTCATAAAAGGAGCCATCGGATAAAAATCTTAAATCGGACACTTTTGTACCTTGAAGTGAAATAATGAGATTTGCGTAAAGATTTGTGGCATTCTGGCTCATGGTTTTGCATGCAAGTCTCCAAAGTTAAACTTTTGATCCAGAAAATGTCAATATTCCATATTTATGACCAAGTGTATAGAACTGGTTTTACAATCTTACCAAACAAATCGATTTGACACTCAATAGATAAATTATGGCAACTGCCCCTTTTCAGGACCCTGTACATAGCTTTTGTTGTCTTTTCTGCTAACAACTCGTCAACTGGTGTTCATATTTTTTGTATCCGAATAAAGTAATGGTAATGAGGAAATAGATATGGGTTAATGTACACGACAAAAATAAATCATATTATTACAAGATTTAATTTAAATTTTTGATCAAGGCCTTTAACAATGAGACAATCCTCGCAACAAACAGTAAGATGAAGACTGATCCTAACGTCGAATAAATGGTATATATGCCACGAAACTACTTCTGGCTAATAAAATACCTATGTTTGTTTATAAATAAAAACATGTTAATAAGTTGTAATTATCAGTGTATTATGTGATAACTATAATATATTTCTACGTATGCTATCAAATAAAAACACGTTATTATCTCATCAGATAGGTCTTATTCAAAATATTTTCTGTACCGATAGGGAACTGTCAGAAGTAAGAGTGAGATTTCTGTTGAGACAGTGTTGCAGACATTATAAAAACATAAATAAACAAACTATTAGATAATTTGTTTGGACTATTCATTATAAATAACATTTAACACATGTAACAAGCTGCAGCATATGTAAACTGACGCTATATATAATCAAAGAATTTAAAAATGCTATCATACTTTGTCTTTCATCATTTTCCAGGCAACAAACGATCTGACTCTCTGTTAAGATGCCACTACAGCTGCACAAACGAAAGTGGACTTGCTGTCGGGCAAAGTTTCATCACAAATATTGCCAAGCACCGGACCATGCCCCTCTCGAATTTTAACTTGATTTTTTTTCAATTTTAATATGGACACCGATAATCAATTAATTATATATACGAGCCATGCGAGGAGTTGCATTGAATATTTTTCTTTTCAATACGCACTGAGAAAGTAGATTATATACGTTATTATCGGTAGAAACAGGACCCACTTTAAAAACCAAACAAAATCTAAGAAGAAGTAAAACGTGGAGGAAATTATTAAAATTAAAATGTCCCAAAAATTAAATTTTGCTATATAGAATAGATTTAGTTCTTTTGCTGAGGTCTGCCAGATTTGGTAATTATATATATTACATATATCCTAATGAGCTTGAATTTTCTAGGTCTGCCTTTTATCTTGACCTTCAGAAGGATACTGAAGGAAGACCCTGATAAACCGGGTGATTTTACATCTTTCCAATAGAGTCATATTTGTCCAATAATAAGTAATGTAGTAACAGATAACCAATGTTTCTGATAGAAAAGTTAAAATCGTCACGTCGGAATGTTTCCCGACGTTAAAATCGTCACTTCGGAAAGTTTCCAGTCGTCATCATGACTTGATTGACTGACACATAAATCACAATATCACAATAGATAACTTCATGCTGTACTAACTTCAATTTTCTATACCGATTGCGACTGCCACCAAATGTGACTAACCACCACATGACCCGACAGGTGCCACTAGTGGAGCAGGAGATGCTTACCATTATTAGCTTCGTTTGTGTTCGTGTTACTCAAGCTTTTGTTTTCTGCCCTGTTGTATGTCTTCTGTTCTTCCGGCCATGGTGCTTGCTTCCTGACTTTACGATTTTTGTCAGAATTAACGATTTTTGCCTGGCCTTTGTCCTGTTCAATTTTTTTTATGCTCAAGTTTTAACCTTGCACATAAGTATATCCCGAAAATGGTTTCCGACCAATAACTTGAGGAATAAAAAATACACACCAACCTTAATTTTTGTCTTTTCAAAGTTATGCCCTTGAAATAGCAGTATTTAATCAAACTAGAGCCTTCCGATCAATATAACTTTTGATAACATCGACAGATTGATTTGAAAATTGAAAATGTGGATTAGGACCAATAAATACAGACCAAGTTCGAATTGGGCGAATTTCACTTTGTTGTTCTAGAGTTATGCCCTTAGAATAGTTGTAATTCATCAAATTTGAGGTTTCCGACCAACAACATCAATATAATAATTTTAATTTTGGAAATGATGTTGAGGAAAATACAGAGTGGAGTCTGCATTTGAAATGTTTCACTTTTGTTGTTCCAGAGTTATGTGCTTATCCTATATATAGCTGTTGGGCATTTTTGTGGGGGTTGGAGGGAGTTGTTTGGGGCATTTAACCTTTGGCGGGGGGATTCTTCAGGTCTGATGAACAATCTGAACCATTCGGTCAGGGACTAACTCACGTCGAATAGGGGGTAAGCTACAATGATCTGTACAGATTTAAACAAACAATCAAGACCATACAACTACCAAGTCAGTGACTATACACACGCCGTATAGGTGATAGGCTACAATTATCAGTACTAGTTTAAATGAACCTAGACAACTCGACCACCTTAGTCCCCGCATGTGCTGAGTTAAGTTTCCAAGGTCGGTTTTTCTCTCTGAATATTCCGAATATTTCCATCGCTAAAACCTGCTGCCTTTATGTGACTGAAATATTGTTTTAAGTGGTGCTTAGATTTTAACAAACAATTTCTGAATTTGTCAACCATTTTCACGATATTTTCAAGTTAAAAAATTGTGTACACTGTCAAAGAAAGGAATATACCTAAGATAAATATGTTTCTTAGCAACTTTGATTGCCTATGTTTTATCATATTGTTATAGCTGGGGTTAAAAAGGCATCCCACGTTACAGTTACATTTTAAATACTGGATAAAAGTTTGATTTGACTAAATTCATAAACATTGTTAACATAACACTTTGAATGGAGTAAATATATAATTCCTATTAGTTTCCATAAAAAGTTCAGTACAAGTTTTATCAACATATTATATTTAGGTATATTTATGTTTTCTATCCAAGGTCCAAACTCCAATCATAAAATTAAACACGGATAAGGAGTTAATAACTAAGTCCGCTTAAAAAATACCAAACAGAAAAAAACAAAGCGAATATATATTTTTTGAAATCTAATCTGATGTGATACGCCGATCACATATCAGCTTTTATCTGATGTGATACGCCGAACACAACAGTTTTTATCTATATGATACGCCGATCACAATATATAAAAATAGGAGATGTGGCATGATTGTCCATGAGACAGCCACCCACCAAGTGACAGTAGAATTTAAACTTCTACAGGTCACACGGCTTTTTTTCTGATGTGATACGCCGATCACAACACAGCTTCTGTAAAAGTTTAACAATTGCATGTTTTATTCCAGTATAAAATTAAATTTTGGAATTTCTATACAGATATAATTGTTATTTATGTGTTGGAAAAATAATTTTTAGTTAACCGTGATTGATAAAAACAATAAAATTCGGAACGACAAAGTCGCTAGCTAGACAAAATCAACATTGGGACTTTTAATTTGCCACAAATGATATGGGACTGACAACTGCAGTCCGTGGGGAGGGGATCGGACTTGTTTTGTTTTTTCTCAGCAAAAGGTAAAAACCAGGCAACAATACACGTAACGACACATTAAAATACTACCAGTAAACAAACAGTTCACTATTAAAGAACAACAATAAATGCTAATACAGCTTGAAGTTTTACTAGTAATCATACTAATACAAGATCATGCATGATATACTCGATTGTAAAATTATAAATATAGTCTAAATCTTTAGTATACTGTACTGTCGAGAAATAATTATGATGAAGAATGGTTGTATGCCAAATTAGTATTTGTATAAAGGAATAATAGAATATAATAGAAGGTCAATATTAATGCCAATAAAAACAAGTTTTAAAGTCCTTACAACAGTGCACAATCCAGTTTTGTGAATAAGTTAACAACACGGAACATTGGGTTTCAATAAAACCATTTTGATTTATATACCTTATTTACAGGAAATGTTACGTAGAATGATGAAGTGATATCATTTGATATATAATAAAAACTGCAGCTATACATTCGAAATATTTTTTGTATCGATTTAAAAAAATGTGAATGTTTTACGCAGTCTGGGATATCGATATCCTATTCGCAAAGTTTACCAGTAAGAGATAAGTTACTATCTTTAGTGGTTGCACAAGCAATCAAACAAGCTTGAAATTCAAACACCATTGTATAAGGCGGTAAAGGAACATCCCATCAAGAAATGGAAAGCACACGATGGGGAAGGAAAAATTCATCAAACTTTTTTTTTATAAATCTTTGTCAAGAAACAACCTTGTAAAATCCAGGTTTGAACGTATAAAATAGAACCGTGCTTATACTTGTAACACATCTGTAAGATTTTACATCAGACAATAGCCATTATAATGGGCACAAATTGTGACCCTTTTCTTGCCGGCTGGTCCATCACAGATACGAGACAAATTTTCTTCAAGACTGTTGTATCAACAAAGGAGAGAAAGCTATAAAGGTGACTTCTGTCACCGAACAATACAAGATTCGATGATTTCTGTCTATAAAATTATATTGCAGTTAATGATATATAGAAAAGCCCTTGGTCTGCCTCTTATCCTGATCCTCCTCTAAAAATAACCATCTTTCAAACAAACGGATGTTGCTCCTCGAACTAAATTATCACTTCAGAAAATCTACGATCTTGTTGGTCTATATAGAAAGTCCTCTTTTAAGATAAGACAATTTTTCCACAGTATAGCTATATTTATCAACTCTATCAAGATTTATGGTCCTAAATGGACCTGATAAAGGGCAACAGAACGTTTTTTAATAAGGTTATATGAAATATGACAGGTTCATCGATCTTTGACAGACGAATACTGTTACAATGGTTAGAATAAATATTTAAGACAAATTTGGTGATATCCAAAAGGAATGAACAAAAACCAACAAACAAGAGATTATGTCGAATGTTTTAAGAAAAACAAACACATGCTCCATGTGTGTGCTTAGAGCAAATGATGATACACCAAAAAATGTTTGCAACAACAAAAGTGAATCTGTATAAAAACGTTCACAATGAAATATAACACACTGTATATTGTTGGATCAAAGATTTACCGGGATAGTGATTTTATATTGTACTCGGACACTAAAGAAGGACTTTCAGCTTTTTTCAGTATTGCTAAAAATTATTAAAACTTACATATGAAATAGTCACTGATAACCTAAATTTTCTAGATGTTGAAGTGTTCAAAAGGACCAAGATTTCGAGATCATAATTTTTTAGACTTTAGAATACATAGGAAACCTACTGAGAACTACGAGTATTTGTAACCACAGATCATTTGTTCTTTCTCCTTCAGTTTTTAAAGGTCTTGCAATAGGAGATATTATAAGAATTATTCGGTGTACAAACCGTCAATCAGATACGCAAATTGACCTATTGTTCAAGCATCTGAGAAAAAGACGATAATGTCAATAAGAACTGGACAAAATTAGAAATTAATAGAAAAACGACTTTACAATATAAAATAAAAACAAAAATTAAAACCGCCTTTAGTCTTAGCTACCAAGTATAAACTGGGAAAAATATAAGGGAACAGTGGCATATTATCGAAAAGGACGAAACTACAAAGAATCTATTTCCGAAACCAGCTATAATTGCATACAAAAACACAAGAGCTTAAAGGATATGTTAACATCTGCTAAAATTAAGTACTAACCTAGTCTTATAACTTTACTATGAAACACTTTGACCGCCAAGTGTCTGACTCCAGAATCATTCGAAACTGTAATCCTAATTACAATCAATTAGAAATATTGAAGAAGGCTTGAGTCGCTGATGGATGTACGGCCTAGATCAAGTAAAAAAGCAAATATAAAAAATATTTAAATAATCTGAACAGTTACCTGAAACATATTGGTAGGTCATATGTAGTTTGGCGGATTGGAGTAATCTTACTAGCTTATGTTAGATGTTAAAAATTGCTGCAGCACTTTTTAGCAGCAATTTTATATCTGAACTTTCATATTTTTTGCTGGTAAAAAAAGCTGCAGCACTTTTAAAAATAACGTTGTATCCTTTACCGGCTGAAATCGGCCATCGTAAATTCCAGGCCAAATGTTGGTTACTATTGTATTTGATGTTAGTCATTACAGTTGTAATAACCTTTGTTAACGAAGGTTTGAATGTCATTTCCTACATTAACAACCACTGATTTATAAATCAAAGTACTGACGTACTGCCTATTCGAGTGATCCGATCGATATGTTGTATCTCTATTCGATTCCGACAATTGCATATTCCCATTACTCCTCTAAAATATTCTGCTGAACATTTTTCAGGGATGACAAGGTTAATTAAGAGTTAAATTGCACTTCCGTTTTATTTTTTAGAATATATTTCAACTATTATCAATTAATTTTAATGTTAAAACCATTCTGACTGTGGTAGCTCAATTGAATAACTGGGG
>JARWCS010000002.1:1251403-1263080 GCA_034783895.1 Geukensia demissa
ATGTCTTATGGACTTTGATTTGTTCGGTAATTGTGTTATATACTTTATTTGGCATAATACGGAATATTCTATATCGAAGTTGACACACAAATTCGTCCGTATATATATTTTTACATGTTTACTTTATATCTTGGAACCCCTTGTGCCATAATTAAAAAAAAATAAAAAGAAAAAAATCTTTTATTTCGGTAAGTGTGGGGACTTTCAAACTGCCACTGGAAAATCTTCGAACATGTTAATGCTCAGGAATGGCCATTTATATGTACCCCAGTTCGAGCAATTGTATCAAAATCCGGCAGTTTTCTGGTCTTGAAACTATATAGAAAAGAGAGATGTGGTATGGTTGTCTATGAGGCACCATCCAAAACGTGTCAATAAAAAACTTCTACAGGTTACCCTAAAGCCTTCAATAATGAACACATGTACACACTTGACTTGACTTGTGATATTCAAATGTAACAAATATCGAACATATAAGTAAATAATGTATAAAGCAAGTAACACTTTGATTACAGCTTCCTGACTTGGGACAAGCACAGAAAGTAACCCTCCCCTAACCTGGGAAAATGGGTTGAAGAAAAACGAAATAAACGAACATTTGCAGTCGACACATATTACGGAGGCAATAACAAATAAGCAAGTGCAAGACAACAAGATGTACACACTTAATGCAGGCATAATTTCCTCATAATATTTCGTTAAATTAAATTTTAGTCTCAGGTGTTGGAAAAATGGCAATTCTCTTATTTATCACACTCTGTGTTGTGCTATCTCTAGGGTCTATCACTCAAAATTTACGATGGTTATATATTGACATAATATATTTTGAAAGTTTTTACATAAAATTTCTAGTCATATAATAAAATTTAGCATTAAAAACTAAAAGTCCTCTCTTCATAGCTAGTGGCAAAACAATATGAGAGTCATATCTTGCCAGTTGTTCAATATTTGGAGATCGACTTGTTTATATTTTTTGCATATTTTGCGATAAAATATTGCTTATATGGACACCTACGTATATATTCAATACATTGACGGAAGACCACACCACTGAACTTTGGTTGGAAATCGAAAGGAAAACATAACTGACCTATGATTGCTTACCCTTCCGGAACACCTGGCTTGTTAAAATGGGAGTTCATGAAGTTCCTTGTCAAATTGCTTCTGTTCTTTTATCTTCCGTTTTGCTTTTTTGTTTCGATTTTGTCTATCTTTTGAGGACTATAAAGGACAATAGTCGTTAAGCCACGTTTTGGGCCAATGGCTTAAAATCAAAATTGACTGTTATCTATTATTCTATATCGTTTGTATTGAAAAAACTGTTTGTAGTATAATTGGTTCTACAACGGTCACGTAGCACAAAGAAATTGCTTTAAATTTGAAATACTTAGAAAAAATAGTTTGTCGATTTTGATAAAGATCTTATAAAGACATTATATAGAACAAGCACAGTTTAAGATCTATCAAGTGCAAATGATCTTTGTATTTTTTTGTGGGCTCATATCTACTTTGAACGAAACACCTCCAAAAATTTGTTTTTTTTTTTTCAGAAAATGTTACATATAGGTTGAAAATATTAAAATGTGCGCTGTTTCTTTCCGAAATGATGACAAACATATAAGTAATGAATTATTACACGACTGTTATTAAACAACATTTTACAGAAAACTTATTTTTGTGTCATAATATCTAGATTTTGGGCCAAATACGGGGATTATCGAGCCTACTCCTTTGGGATCTTGCACCTAATAGAAAGTTTACTCTGGACTGAAAGTATTAGTGCTATATGGCCCTTGGATGGTCCAAAGCTGTGTTGTCGACACTATAACAATCAATCAATCAAATGTCTACCAGTCTCATCATTACATATGCAAGCTGATTTATCAGCCATAATTTCCTGGTCTCGATCGATGTTGAGGTATATATCCGTAAATAATGTAACCCCATGTTTCATATCTAGATCTCTAATATGAAAAATGACAATGTGTTCAACACAGGCGACTGCAGTACAGTAAGCAATCTCTCCTAAAACTTATTATATATATAGTAGTCTCTTTGTATTTAAAAGAAACAAAAGTTGTCTGTTTTTCAATAGATTAGGTCGATTGTCGTGTTTTATGAATAGTTTATAATAAAAGTCATCCACATTTTACAGGAGAGCAAATTATCATGAATGATTGTTTTAGACACCAAATGTTTCATTACCATTTCTAGACATAATGTATCAAAACCAGTTCCAAAACAGACAAAATAGGGAATATGTTCATTAGAAAAGATGGATTTTACATTACAATCTTATTATAAGTACATCACGCAATTTCAAGAGCCGTTACATTTTAACTCATTTGATATGTTTCTTACCACGAAAATGACAAAAACATTTTTCAAATTTAATTTTTTGACACCAAACAATTTCTACACATTTAAAATTGGTCTTTTAATGTTCATTTTAACATGTTTTATATTGTTTTTCGCTATTTTCTATCAATTATCATCTGTTTATAAAACAAAACAAATGATGCAAACGCTTGTGTTTTCTATTTGATTGACACGTATTTAAGATGACTTACATCAGGCAAACCAATAATTTACACTCAGTAGTCAAATTAAACTGATCAATTGCTTCTTCTATGGTCGTCCGCGTTCATAAAATATTGTGATAAGCTGATCAATGTTATGGGCTCGTTAAAAAGCCAATCATCCAGTTAAATGCTTAATAGGTATTATCTGCGGAATTATCCCCGCAGTGCCGCAGTTAATAATTTATTTTCGTAAATGACAGAGGTGGACTCGCAGTATTGTTCTCTTAATAGAAATTTAAATTACTTGCTACAAATCGCGATTGTATCCCTTACAAATGAACCCCTTTTAGACTCCAAGCGCGACTCTCATTTGACAAAATATATAATTAGTCCATAAACTATTTGTTTATTTTCATTGAAAGGTTAAATTCTTTTCTTTTACAACAAAAAAGAGCAACGTATTAACGACTACAGGTTGCAAATGTAACCCTTCAGAAACTGTCACAAAAGTATAAGTTACATTACTGAGGCCATCTGTCTATTTAGCCACTGTATGCTTTTATTTAAAAGAATATTGATGTGATAAAAAGTGACAAATGCTAATAAGATGAAATTCATCGTGTTGTAGTTTGAATTATTATTCATGTCAAAAAGGTTAATGATGGCCTTCCTATTTAAAAAGGTTTTACAGTCCATATAATATTTTTTTAAAGATTTCTCCTATGAAATAATGCCAAATTACAAGAAAGAGATTGAGCATCTAAATGCAAATTAATGTCTGCATCATCATGCTTAAGTCTTCTGAAGTTGTTATAAAGTATTACATATAACAATCGACGATCATCGTATTTAAGGCTTCTCGCAAAGATAATTTTGGTATACAGGGTTGCTGCTTACAAGAAGCTTCCTAAATAAGGATTTCAGACGGAAAATGAAAGTCATCACTTCTGAAGTTGTTCGGCCATCATCGTGACTTGATTGACCGTTACAAAATATCCAACGGATATCATTCCACTGTGACTAACCACCAGTTTTCATTACCCATTAACACGATGCAGCAGCGAATGTTTACTCTTCCGGAGCACCTGAGCCAACCATCGTTTTCATAAGGTTTCTGTTACTTAATATTGCGTTATCTGTGCAGTGTTTAGTGTACTGATTTGTCTTTCGTTTTGTTAAGATTTGTCAGTATTTTTTACTTATCTATTTTATTTGCACTTTTTCTGCACTTTTGGGGTCTTCAAAATAATTAATCATTATAAAATGAAGTCTGGACCACATTAACCTGCAACCTTAATCCTCCGGTCAGTGTTCTCGTCAGCTTTTTTGAAACTGAACATGTTTTCCTGTTCAAATGTCCTTAATTTAAATTAAAGGCATATGTTTGAAATACTTCTTATTGGGGATCACAACGCGGACTTATCATTCCTGCCAGGAATTTCTGTTTTTTTTATTTCCAGTACGCCCGGGTTATATTTGGTTGAGATATTCGGTGAAGCTCATCGTCTTGTTGATGGTTTAACACTATTTGTTGTTTGTTTGAGCTTTTTCCTCTCTCGTTAACTGTCTTTCTCTTTTTTAACATCTCAATCTCGTTTGCATCTTTATGAACATTCATGTTTACCATCTTCTCGACATGCACTTTATTGATTCATTGAAAGTTGCGTCAAGTCCAGTTGCAAATTCAGGACAAGAACGTATAACTCATAAATTAATCGGCTATTAGAGAAGCAGTGAAATATTTTTAATATTAGTTGGTATGAACAGTCCTAGGTTGACTTTTTAAACAGAGACAAGCGCGCTACCACAAAAAGTAAAGAATTATCGCATTAAATTCATTGGGAGTTCGAAATACATATTTTATATTGGGTGGATATACATTTTCCAAAGACCAGGAGGCTGAACGAGTAGTTTCTGTTAATCATTTTTAAAAGGTGCAGCCAAATTTTTAAATTATATCTTATATTTGTGCTTAAATTAAGTAAATATTTTCATTAATATATGGCAACGGAATCATTGACCTAATAACTTGCTGGTAATAAAATCGAAAACTTCGCTACATACATGTGTAAAACGAACAAGTTAAGAATTATATACAGCGTCTTAAGGAGCCAAAGGGACGTCCCCATCAAGGAATAGAGAATTTGCAATAGGGAATGAGAAATCGTCTCTATTGTCATATATTTGAGTTCTTACTTTGTCTTGTTTGATTTTGTAGGTATAACTGTCGGGCAACTTGTTGTGAAACAGAAACATTGAAATCGAAATCCAGAAAAGGACAACTGCTGCGGTCCTGATAGCTTTTTCCAAGTCGGTTCTCTAGATAAATAGTAGGACGTATTTCGTCAAGATAACTGTGAGTATAACTGAATTTATCTTTGAAAGATCTTTGTGGTATTTGGGCATTAATTTGGATTCTTAACTGTAACAGGCATGTACATGATGATGATTATAGTCTACTTATAAAGTTTCGGTTCGTTTTGGCCGAGCAGTTTCCGAGAAAATTTACTTGTTTTGTCCAATCAGATATTCGAATTGCTTATGGTATTGCGATCGGAAAGAGGCAAGTAAATTTTATAATGGACTAGATATAGATGATTGATATATAGTTTATAAGACAAAAAGTTTACACAAGAGAAAAGAGAAAGACATTTGGCCATGATATAACTGGGCACATAAAGATCGTCGACGACCGAGAGATAACAAGCTTTCTGAAAAAATGCTTTGGTGAGCATTTAATAAAACAGATCAAAACATATATCTGCTGTAACAGTGATCGAGCTTTCTCCTCCGATGAAAAAGGTTACTACAAAAGATGCATTTTCTCGACTTGTGAGGAGACATCAGATTTGGCGATAAAATTTATCGACAGGTTGTAGGAACTCCTATGAATACCAACTGTGCCCCTTTTATTACAGATTTATTACCTTTACTGTTATGAATCCCATTTTATGGCCAAACTCCACAAAGGTCCTTCTACATTTAATTTAAGAGATAGATTCAATAAAACCTACTGCTATCTTGACAATATATTTGCAGTTAATAACCCCGATTTCCATTCCCTATTGTAAAATTTCTCTTCCTTAACGGGGAAGTCCTTTTGGCTCCTTCATACTGTGTATACATTTCTCATATAGTAGTGATGTTTTAGATTTTAATGAACGTTGTCTTTGTATTACCAATAAATTATTAGGTCAAGGCTTTCGTTAGCACAGGTTAGTTAAAACTTTTACAAATGTCTATCATACGCAAATATAATATATATAATTTTGAAGTTTGGTTTCACCTGCAAAAAATTGATAAAGTAGGTTATATCACACCCAAACATGAAAATGTGGTAAATAAAGCTCGTAAATTTAAACACAACTTATTGGGACTTGTCAGTTATACTTGAATAAACATATACATAAAGGTTATCTTTATAACACTATTCTAAGGTCTTTAAACATGGTCTTCTTTGGTATCAACATATACCCTTTGCTCTATGATTTACACCAAAACAAATTTCAGTCATTGTTTCTGAAATTTGTTTCCAACATACTGTCGATACGTTTTTAATTTTGGCAGTTGCACAACACCTTGTTTTCTTTAGCTATTAATGATATTTATACACTTAATCCAACAGACGTTTTTAATTGATGTCGTAGCTTGAGAGAACCAGATTTGTTATCACTTGTGTTTGGACTTTGAACTAGCTGTCAAAAACCGCGATCACTATTTCGAGGTCGGTACATGTTCTTGTCTCTTGTATTATTTGTTATTTCTGCGTACTATTTATTGACTTCAAAAGTTAAATCTTATACAGTTTGTTATAAAAGTTTGGTTTTTATGTAGTTTTTTTACACCACTGTCTCAGTTTAGGGGAGGGTTGAGTACTCACAAACATGTTTAACCTCGCCACATACCTTAATTGCCTTTCCCAAGCCAGGAACCTGTAATCCAGTGGATATCGTTATTTAAATGTTTCAGTGTAACTTCTGTTGCATTGTTTACATATTTGACCGCTAGTTGTAATATTTGCATATCATATAACATTTTTTGGAGGGAGGGGGGCTTTTACAATTTGTCGTAGGGTGTGAACATGCGTCCATTAAAGAAGGCCTTACGGCAACTTGTAGAGGTTTGAGATTTACACGTTTAGAATGGCTTTCTTATTGACAATCATTTTACATCTTCCTTTTCTATATGTTTGATGTTTGAACAGAACTTAAATATGAGTAAAGGACTTTCAATATAAATTTCAAGTTAAGTTTTGTTCAATTTCGGTCAGCTGTTTAAAAATTCTGAACCATTCAAACAGAAGTATTTCCAACGGGAATCATTTTACAAATGGAAAGATATGGGGTATATATCAGAGAGACCATACTCCTTCACCGTAAAAAACAGAGGAAAACTGATGAATCTAGAGGTCGTCACAAGGCCTTCAACAAGTGTGGAACCCCTCTTCTTGTGTCGAAGTCTTACATCATCCCAAACAAAAAACTAGGCAAATATTGCCTCATTGCTATACATATTAATATAATATTTAGATATTTATTTTTAGCTTAATTGGTTCTACAAAGGTCACATGGCACATAGAAATGCTTTAAATATGAAAATACTAAAAATTACTTAATTTGGTACAAAATTTTATGCAATTCTGTCGATTTTAATATAGATCGCACAAAACATCACAATCAAACTTTTAGCAATAAAAGATCAAAGTACAAATGTTGGGTTAAAGTATCATTGTGATGTTTTGGTGTGATCATATCTATTTTGAACAAAACTCCTCCAAAAATTTAGTACCTCACAAAAAATGCTACATTATTGCTGGAATAGTCAAATCTATCCTGTCGTTTTGTGGAAATGACGAAAAGTATAGAAGATGATAATGGCGGCCTCAGAAGCATATGAATTAGAAACAATGATTATATACTGATTACATACCACAAATATATTAAACCAGGAATATAATCTGAAAAATGGAAGTGCCACGATGCCCATGAAAAAGCCATTCACCAAATGACAGTCGAATTTAAACTTCTACAGTTCCAATTAAGGCCTTCAATAATGAACCAGAGTCTATACCATAACGGAAGCTGTAAAAGGCCCCGAAATACAAAATGTGAAACTATTTATAAAACGACAGTCTACCTAATCTTTTGATAAAATAGTGAACAAATAACAATTACTGACAAAATTAAAGAACGACAACCACTGGACTACAGGTTCATTCTGGCTTGGGATAGGCACATAAGTATGTAGCGGGGTTAAACCGGTTGGTGAGTGTTCAACCCTTTCCTTACCTGAGACATTGGTGTGACAAAACAGCAATAAAAACATAAAAACGAATATAAGTTTCCTTTTAGAAAGTGTCAAGGCCTCGGTCAGGTCAGAGCCACAAAGACAATATATTAAACAAATTATTCAAATAAAGCATATATAGAATATCAAACTTTTACATATCTATGATTTATTAACAAAAACATATGCAGTAGTCCATTTATGAAGACCTTCTTAATGTGAAACATGAGTCCAGTGTAGAATACCCATGCGAGAGATCAGAAGTGCATAGTCCAAAGAGACAAGACAAACTCGAAACAAACCAAAAGACAAAACGAAAACAAAAAGAACAAAGGCTTGGAATCCACGAACTCCTTTACAAAACAGGAGTGGGACCAGGTGCTCTAGAAGGGTAAGCATCCCCTGTCTTGCCTGCAACACCCGTCGTGAATTTTTAAATGTACCAAAGAACTTTATTATTGAAAAAGCTTCCTGTGTCATAAGCCAAAAATATTTTAAGGAATTATTCAGATTAATTTTTACATTTCTTGGATATATTATCTCATACAAAATTTTCCTTTCAGTGTCATGAAGAACATTCAAACAAGTGTTGTTCATCTTCAATTTTATTTTGACTAGAAAAACGACATAATCTCTCTGCTTTTCAATATATTTCGGGGAATATCTATCGGTCTCAATTCTTAAACTATGTGCACTTATTTTTGGTTTACAGATAGATTGTCCAGCCATAAAGTCTCTAAGTTCTAAATATTTCTTTTTGACAAAATATTTCTTAAAAGAAATCTCTCTAACATATCATTTAGAAGTTGCCCAATAAGAATCAGTATTGAATTATTAAAAGACAATTATTTAACAGTATTTTCACAACAACTTATAATTGTGTGACAAAATCTAAAATTTGGACCAAATATGGGCCTTAACGTACCTACTCCTTTGTACAAAAAGGATAAGTGAGTTTGAACGGATCATCTTATTATTTATATGCCTTATTATATTTGTTTAATTCGGAATGATATTGATATTGATGTTGGTTATTTCGGTTATAATCTGCCTTAGTTTTGATTGTTTATCTGAGATAATTTTTTTCTTGCATAAACCAAGACTTTAGAACAGTTTTAGGTGTTATTCCTAGTTAGATCTTTTAACATATCATTTAGAAGTTGTCCAACTCTTTGGTGCGTTGATGACTGTAAATATATTTGAAATGACTGGAATGTTCAAAATACTTTAACCTGAATAAAACAGAATAACAATTTAAATAGAAATTGCATTGGCTGGATTTTGAAATATTTCACATACATGCATTATGCTGGTGTGAGAAATTCCCAGTATTCTATCTTAGCTAACATCCCAACAAACTACTTTATTTGACAGCAGGGTGAGCGAAGTCATTTTTATTATCCCTATCATCTAATAATTATTTGATACTAAATATCGATAATTGTCCCAAATTATAGGATGTCCTGTTCATAATGTTTGAAACGCGTTCGCCTTACAGTAACAAATTCAATCATTTCTACATTAACACGTCACAATATCCCCAATAATTGATTAGCTAAATCGTTTAATTTGGAACAAATGACATTAAATTATCACTGCTAGTATTAACTTTATTTGGGTATGTTATTTGAATGAAAAGTTACAAGTTTAAATAAAAGCTGATGGCGCCATATTGAAGGTATTTGTCGTCTAGGTGAAATTTTAGATGTTGAATTATTCTTATATCCCTTGTTTGTTATTATCTGCTGTGTAACTTCTTAATTTCAACAATTTACATCAAATTTGAAAATAATTAAAGATTAAGTTGCCGTTGACAAACATAAAGCTCAATTTGTTTTATGTTTTTGATGAACATTACGGGAAAATTGAGACGTTTTGTTCACACGACGATCAATGTTGCTTTTTTATAAAGAAAACAAGGGAGGAATGATATGGATAAATAAAAACAACAATTAAATGTGATACATTAAATAAAGTTTAATTTCAAACGAAGTTATACGCTATGTTTGATCATGTTGTATATAACTTTAGTTTTATTATAATGGTTATACATATTTCTTTTTTCGGGATAGACATCCAAGCAAAACACATAATGTTGCTTCCCGTCGTTACTAAGAACTTCGGAAGTATACATGTAATGTCCATGGATAAATACCTAAAACAATACACGAGTTTCAATTTTTGTCACTTTGTTTAGTGTTCATTTGATTTTAATGGTTACCTGGAAACCAGACAACATCCCAGATATACACCGTCACAACTTACAACCACAATTGAGCGTATAAAACCGAGTGAAAATCAAACAAGAGCTATAAAAATTCAGACAGCCAAAGTTACAAAAAAATCTGTTGGAGTTTTTTCTACAAAGTTTTCTGATATTATTTCGATCAAAAACCATCATGAAGCTTCTCGGTCGGTTATATCTCGAAAGCGAGAACATTGACCTATTTTGGATATTTTATCAAACCTTTTTGATTTTTTGAAAACTGACAAAATTATTTTTAAATGTCGTAACAATGGAGGCACGAAATAATCTTCTAATTGGTTATCGAGTGAAGTTTGGTTACTTATAACAATGAATGCTGTTTGTTTCTTTAATTTGGGTTAAATGACAATTTAAACAATATTTCAGCCATATTACTGCGGCCAAATTTAATTTGTGGAGGAATCTGAATAACCGAACTGACAATCCTCATCACATGCGTTGCGAATCGGTGGTCCTGAAAAATAATGGATATTAAATAAAAATAACGTTACTTGCAGTCTTTCAAGTTTTTAACTCACACTTATATAGTAATACTGAATACCGGTATTAGAATGATCACAATATCTTGTTATATCTTACTTGTGTATCACCATGATAATTTCCGTTTGTTTACATTTTTCTCAAATTGCATTGCACAACTCGTTCCAAAGTTAATTCGTGTAATTATTGTAATGAACATAAATTAAATAGTCAATAATGAAAAAGATGGCTATAATTCTGAATTATTTAACATTATATAGTATTTACTTGAGAAAAAATGCAATCCGTTTCGGGATCTCTGCATCATCACATCGCTTGCTAGTACGTTACTTTAATTAAACAAGGACAACATTTTTTAATCTGATTTCTTGCACAGTGTTATCAAATTTTATTTTAAAACAATTACCATATAACTGGTAATTTTTGCAGTAATATGATTTTAGTGGTATTGTCTAAAAGATTTATAATACAACCATGACTTTAGTAACAATGATTGATTTTGAGTTTGAGGATTTTTTGGTACTTTTTTCCAAAGCCAGCAATAAATCAATAATCATTAGCGGACGAAGCGAGCACTTTATGGTAGAAATGTGGTAAAAATGAATGATAAAGGATCACACTATTATGGCATGAGATTGCATACAAATTCAACGACGTTATCGGAATGGACAAGACCTTGATGCGGAGAAATTGTGTTTTTTGCTTGTTTCCTAAGGCTGCACCCTTATCATACTATATGTACCATCGAGAGCGCCGGTGTATAGATAGGTCGTTCGGTTTCTCCGCCTGCAGCTACGACCCGTGCTAAAGGGGCATCCGTTGATTGGGCGGGGTTGTATAAATACTCGACACCCGAGAGTAACTGGGGTTTACAAATAGACTTCCCGGTTCTCCGCAAGGGGTAAAACTCGTTCTAAAGGGGCGTCCGTTGGTTGGGCGGGATGTATAATTTCTTAACCCGTCTCGGTTACCGCCGTGCCCAGTGTTGGAAGAATGTCACGCTCACGTTAATGGTCCCTCTGTAACAGCTCCGGTGTAATGAGTGGTTTTTGGTGCACTGCACTAAGGGCATCCCATACAGCCAAGCCCTAATGGCTAAACGTATATGTTCCACTCCCCCCCC
>JARWCS010000002.1:1263180-1273851 GCA_034783895.1 Geukensia demissa
CGGTCTATTGCATTCTGGGATAGGAGCGAGGATGCATTTGAACACGTAGTGTTCAAAACTTGAACACCACTTGAACACACAATGTTCAAAAAATGAACAGATCGCGAATCGTGATAGAAAATTGTTAAAATCTAATACTGTGAGTTTTTTCGAATGATGAAACTGACATAAAACTTTTGTCTATGACAATATTACAGAGAAATACCCTATATAAAATACCAAATTGAATAAATTTAATTAAACGGGTTATCCCCTCACATAACAATATTAACGATAACCGTTTAAGAGTAGAGACTAGTTTTTTCTCCCATGAATGATTTTTTAACCCCAATAGAAATTTACGGCCTCAGTTGATTTAATATGACTTAGGACAAGATTATTTGAACGTCATGTGTTAACTTTTTTGAACACGTATGTAAATAAATTTGAACACAGCCATTAATATTTTGAACACTTATCTCAACTTGAACATTCCTTGAACATGTGGAGTTTAAATTTTGAACATCAAGTGTACAGATATTGAACACGTCCGGACGCGTCAGGCGTCCGTATTATTTGCAAGTGTAGTAGGATAGTAAGTGGCTTTATTGTTATATATCCTTAAAATCTCTTGTGGGTGTCCTGTACAAGATGCTGTTAACATTTTTTCGGTATGCTTGCATAGTAAGCAACAATTAAGAATCCAGATATTTGACAATATACGTCATTTAAGAATTATTGATTTTTTTTTTCTCAAATGTTTTTTCAGCTTAAATGAAGCATTTGTTGTTGTCTAGATCAGGTATAGTTTGGTGTTCATGTTATATTCCTATTTTGTGGTTGGTTAGGTAATTCCGGAAACGTTTCGCAAAATACTTCATGTTCCGTGAATTTTGGTGCTTAAATTAATCTCTCTTGCAACAGTGCAAGAATGAGCACACTTTCAGTCTTAAAATACAATTATATTTTAACGAAAGGAATTCTGTTTGATTTTCGTGATGCCGGAGATGGAGGAGAACCTCAAATATGCTGTGGAAATGATTTTCAATTTGGTATTAAAATTTAGAGGTACTTATGATCATCTTATGAAACATGGGATATCACATCAAACGTTTTACGGAAATGTGGTAAATAAAGCTTGGAAATTTAAACAAAATCCACATGGACTAAAATTTTATACTAATTAACTAATACTTTGAAAAGTAATTCACTTAGTTGTGGTCCCTGTCGTCGGATATGGCTTCCCATTTTGATTTGTTTGGATTTGAGTGCTTCTTTCGCTATATTTGAATCTTTGACATCCTATGTCTCGGTTCTAATGCTACTGATGAGAGGTTACTCCTTGAAATGTACATATAACACACCTAAATTTTCCATATTTCTTAAAAATTGGTAATTTTGTATTTTGAAACTACTGCGTCGATACCTCTGCTGGTGGAACATTGGTTCCCGAAGGTTTTCACCAGCCCAGTTGTCAGACTTGTCTGACATGAAATTTATTTAACAATGTTTTACAGGCATTTGCTGCATTTGCTAAAATTCTGAAACACTGAAAATACGGAAAGGCTTTGAAAAGTAACGCACTTAGTAGTGGTCTCTGTCATCGGATTTGGCTTCCCATTTCGATTTGTTTGGATTTGAGTGCTTCTTTCGTTATATTTCAATCTTTGACTTCCTGTGTTTCGGTTCTAATGCTACTGATGAGAGGTTACTCCTTGAAATGTACATATAGCAAACCTAAATTTTCCATATTTTTTAACATTGGTAATTTTGTATTTTTTTTTCTTAAACGTAAAGGATATCGTCCCATCATCTTTAAATTTATTTTCTATTTGGTTCTAATATTGACTTTCAATCTTTTGAATAGTTAAATACGGAACTAAAACGGTTGATATTCGTTAAAAAATTTTCTACTTCCTGTATATATATTTTTAAAATTGGCCTTTGCACAACCAGTGTTTCCTTCAACTTCTAATGATATTTAAACACTAAATCCAATTCGACGTGTTTATATTGATGCCGTAGTAAAGAAAAACTTGGTTTCCTGATCGATTGCCTTTGCGTTTTTATCAAGCAAACAGCAACTCCGAGTACATTTTTGAGGTCGATACTTTAGTTGTATCATGTTATAGTTTAAGTTGTACTAGTCAGAACTCGTAATAAATAGTGCATTGTTATTACTGAGGATATTGTACTGATATAGTAGTTTTAATGTTTTTTTATAATGTAATTAAATGTTGAGGAAAAGTTTAGTGTATTCTGCTTATTATCTTTATCGTGACCGACCATTTAACTCTCCTGGGGATTTTGGTTTTTCTCTCTCAGACAGAATGTTTTTTTTTCGTGCGCTATTTCTTTTAGTTTTTCACAGCGATCAGTCGAAATATTTTTTTTCAATACTAAGCATTATCCTATATGGGAAAAAGTATTTTCATGTAACCTGGCTGTCCAGAAATTTTTTTTCATATATTTATTAGTAAAAATCCATACCCCGAGAGTTAATGGTCGGTCCTTAATATGTGAAAATAAAATGCATAGAAGATTTTTATGGCCGGAAACGACTTGTGGTATTTTAGTTAGACAGGATACGGAACGGAATGGTATCGAATACTCCGAGGATTTGTTAAATATTGGTCATATTTAAAAAGACGGAAAAACAAATGGACCTAAAATGGTAAAATTTCAATCTACACCATATTATTATAATTGTTATATTTAAAGCGGAAACGTTAGATTTGTCGTCGTAACGTCATGACGGATAAAATTATTGACCTCATAATTTTTAGGGTATAGATTTGTTGTTGGTTTTCAGTTTCGATCGCAAATGTTTATCCTATTCAACCGGTTTTCATAGTGTGGTTTTATTGCTGTTTTGTCACACCTCTGTCACAGGGTTAAGGGGGTTGAGCTCTCACCAACCCGATTAACCCCGCCACATAGCTATTTGTCTGTCCCAAGCCAGGAACCTGTATTCCAGTGATTGTCTTTGTTTTATTAGTCATCTATTGTTAATTGTTCACCATTTTGTCAATAGATTAGGTCGGTTGTCGTGTTTTATGAATGTAGAAGTTTAAATTTAAGGTTAAAGACTCAAAAACTGGTTAAAGCCCGCCACATATTAATGTGCCTGTCTAAGCCAGGCACCTGTAGTCCAGTGGTTGTCGTTGTTTAGTTAGTCATTTATTGTCATATGTTCACCATTTTTGTATAAGATTAGGTCGATTGTCGTGTTTTATGAATAGTTCTACGTTTTGTATTTCGGGACTTTTACAGCTTCCTTCATGGTGTGGACTCTGGGTCATTGTTGAAGGCCGTAATGGGACCTGTAGAATGTTAATTTCGACTTTGGCGGATGACCGTCTCATGGACAATCATGCCAAATCTCCTGTTTCTATTTAATCTAATCTCTGATTTTTTTCTATTTAATTTACTTTTGAGCGTTAAATGATTACAGTCACTGACCCTAGATTGAACATTATTTTTGTTTGCAAAAATCATAGTGTACTGTCTAATTGCATTTATATATGCCGTCCGGGCAACAGATTGATAATTTTCCTTTTTAGTGACTTCAAATAATTGAAAAATGCAACTGGCAAGTTTATTTGCATAAAATAACATCAGAAAATTTGTTTGAACATTCAAAATCATTATACGTCAGTAACTAGGGTTTCAGTTCTCACCATGAAAAATGCGAATATTAAAAGTACGCCAAAATGTTATGTTATTGATTTACCAATATTAGGGTAGTCAGTTAAGACACTCGACTGCAACTAAACCAAAAACTGCATTTTTACTTCTGGCTTAGTCAGATTTTAAGAAGTCGATTGTATTAGAAATTTCAACATTCAGTGTGAAATGTTGATATCATAAAGATGTGTACATTATGATGGTCAACTAACGGTTGAAGTGCTAAAGGATTTAGTGCTTGATTTGCTTGATTAAGTATGTTGATCCTTCCTAAGAATGGACCTGTCCAGGTTAATGGTAAGAAATTTTTTCCATTAAGTAATAATGAAAGATAATGAAAAATCAATTTTCTAAAACGACATTGATCTTCTACGGAAACGAAGGGGGAATAAGGGACGTCTTTCTTCTTATATTTTTAGTCGAGACCAAAATTGAACAATTTAAGTTGGCAAATAATTTAGATAGGTGGCAAAATCCATCATTTAAAGGAACCGATGTGGACTTCAAGAAAACCACTACGCAGGATTCCTGTTTAACTTTGCTAAATTAAAGGTAAAACTTTTAAAAAATCAAGTGTGAATGAACCCTGAATCATTAATAAGGTTAAAGAATTCACCACGAGCGACGTTTCCTTCTTTTTAATTATGAATATTCTTTCGTCATAGCCATAATATCCAAAACACTATCCGCCGACATATGTCTTCCTCGGCACATGTCTCATGTGGAAGTTAATGAAGACCAATCCTAAGTTTCTTTATATGCAAAAATGTATATAGCAGTAAAGGGTAGCCTGTTGAATAAAAGGCAAAACAAATAACGTTATAACGTAAGTTGTTTTTGTAATATTGTCATAACTTCGGCTGGACAAACATCTTAAAAACATGCAATTGTTCGATATATTCCATGACCAAAGGCAATTTTGTCGTTAAATTTTATTTTCAGTTTATTACGCGTAAATACTTCACAATAAGTTTCATTCGAATTCCAAAGAAACCGAATTCCTTAAATCATTTAATGTACAGATAATATCCCTATATAATTCTAGTAGTTAATTATTTTTTATGCTGATAAAAAAGATATTGTACAGAGGAAATCAGTTATTCCTTTAGAAATATCAAATACAATGCACAGAAGCAGACAAATGAAAAATTAAATTTCCCTATGCATATGATTCAAGTCAACTGCAAAAGCGCTCAGCCATAATACAATTAAGGTACACCGAAAGAAATTTGCCACGACTTAAGTCGAAATATATCAAAAGTTCAGCTGTGAACTATGTCGTCTTATTTATCGATTGAATTCTAATTTTTAGCCGCAACGTATCCTACATTTAATATTTTAGGTTCCTCAGCACAAAAAAATTACCATTTCCCATCTTTGTTAGATTTTTGACAGTGAAAAAATCTGTTTCAAAATGTCAGGTTTCCCAGTTGAGTGTTATAGTTACAATATAATTATACTTTATTCCTAAAATATTTCCTTTATTCCGTCATAAAACTCCAAACAATAAACATTTTACCATGTATCGGTAACTGAGACAGAGGTTGATTGTACCCACAAAATTAAAGCAATTTACAAAGTAAAAAAGTTAACATTACACCCAACTGCGAATTTTTTAATTTCAAGTTATTGACTAAGGAAAATCAAATAAAATCCAACGATATATAATGTGATTTATTTCATTGTGGAACTTTTGACACAGATTCATTTTTGTTGTGGTAAAATTCGTTTGGTGTACTTATTTATAGAAATAACTATTTTTTTTAGCTACCTCGACTGAGAATAAAATGATGTACGGCATTTATTCGCTAGCTTAATGCTAAATTTACTGCGATTCTTTAAATTAAAGAGCTCCATAGTTGGCATATATTTCCAGATCGAACTTCATTTCGTGTTCACTACTTGACAAAAGGAATCCACACTCAACTTCTCCTTATTAGTTCATGTTCGAGCGTGTTTTTGCTGTTTACCGACTTAACAAGTTTCAAATTCGCATATACTCAACAGTTAATATTTTTCATTTGCCAAAATATTAATTAAAATATTTTTGGCGTGCCAATACGAATCATCAAACAGATTGGTTGTTTTGTCTGTTAAAGATAAAAAAATTGTTCGTTCTTAAAGCAGATATTTTAACAATAAGATTGGACATTTAAATTTGTACAGAATGAAGATTGCGATACTTTTTTGTAATTATAGTTCATTACATGTAAACCGAAAACATAATAGCACACCTGGTCATTGATTTATTACTTCGATAAGAATATGTATTTTTAACAAACTAAAATTACATAGGTACATGATCATTTACTAAGTTTATTTACAAAAATGTCATTAGCTGTATCTATGTAAACGCCTTTTATTGTAACTATAGAACTAGAAAAGATATGAATGAAGATAGGAAAAGAGGAGGCAATGTTTCGCATATAAAGAGATTTTATTGTTCTGTAGAAGGAATTCCGTGATACCAAAAGGGCAGACAGAAACCGTTTCGTTGGAACAGACAAGACCATGAACTAGAAAATAAAACGAAAGACAAACACAGAGCACTCAATACTACACTAAAACTTATAGCAGGAGTAACACGAACCCTACAAAAACGAGGGTGAGTTCAGGTGCTCCGGAAGGGTAAGCACTCCTGCTCCACTACTGGCACCCGTCGTGTTACTCGATATATCAAAGCCTGTGTATAGTCACAATCGATGTTAGTCACAACCGATATAGCAACGGATTTGTATTCATGAAAGTCGGAAAATATCCATTGTCATTTGTGTATGGATATTTCGTACCGGTAAACAGTAAAACTCCCGAAGAGATGGCTTAATTCTTTCTCCGAGAAACCCTTGGCTCAGTAACTTTTTTGTCATCTGCAACCCCCTATCAATAAATCCTGATAAAAAGCACAAGCCTTGGATTTATTAGCGCATTAGCTGAGAAATATACACACCGTAAGCAGGTTCGCCTGGAATGTTGCTAGACATGAACGGAAAATCAAAATCATCTGTCTTGTCGTAAATTTTTATTCTTAACCAGCCCTTACTGCCAATTTCTAGGTGTAAGACTAGGTAAGAAGCAGACCGTTCTGTTTCGTAGTATCTTTGATTTCAAGTTCAATGTGATAGATGAGGTCAACATAGTCACCAAATTTAGAGTTATTCAGTAAAAGGACATCATCTGTGAAACCAAAAGATTGAGCCGACTTTTTCTCTTTTCTCTGTATAAGGCTTTGTATGAAGTCAGCTTCATATGAATTAAGGAATATATCGAGGAGAAGGGCTGAACTGTTGAAACCCGCGTCCGACAAACATTACAAAAATGTTGTCAATCAAGAAATCTAGCATTGCGCAAATGTCTTCTTCTGAGTACTTTTTGTTAGAATCAGAGTAGTTAATAACAAAATAAGGTTTGTCCCTCCCTTGAACCAAATCTTTTAACAAAACAGAGGTTTTGATGCTATTGCAAGAGGCAAAGGACCTTGATTTGATGGTCATCCATTGACAACATTGGCATATGCAATATTTACAGTGGCTAAGGACATTTCATCAAGATACATTTGAAGGCTGGTTGCGATGAACAAATCAATCATTTGCAGAAAAAATATCCAGAAATGAACTGTTACAATATAAAGAAAAAAACAAACAAAGTAGGGTACCGTGTGTTCTCTCTTTCCATCCATCCTTAAAGAACGTGTCGAACATCATTCGTGAGCATTGGAAAGTAGTCGAGAATAATACAAAACTATCCAAAATGTTTCCCGATCCTCCTGTTATGGCATTTCGGAAGCCAAACAGTCTGAAAAACCTCCTTGTAAGAGCGGAGATATCACACCCAGTTACAACCACTGGTGAATGCCGTTCATGCGGAGACAAACGCTGTAAAACCTGCAAGCAACTGCAGCATACACCAACATTTACAAGCAAGACAACAGACAGGACCTACAACATCTTTTGCAACGTCATTTGAAAAACTTCCAACGTTATATATATATATGTTGGAATGTTCTCTCTGTAGTCTCCAATATGTTGGGGAATCTATATCGTCCTTTCATCAAGGCGCGAACGGCCTCCGAAGTGATATAAAATACCCTCTTACCAGTAAGCCAAATTATGCTTTCCATAGGCCACAAACCACCTGACGTCGACAAGATGAAAGTCTAAATTCTAGAACATAAAGACATCGCTACATTGAAAAAGAACGTTGGTCGTTCGAAATATTTGTACTTGTAATATATTGATTTAATAGTGGTATTTCATCTACAATTTTCTATATTCCAAGTGACATTTTATCTTCACTATTTCTACATTTAAGCGAATGTCCATCTTCTCCTTTTCAACCCGGTGTTGTTTTGAAAGTTCATAGACCTATATATAAGTATAGATATGATATGCACGTGCCATTCTTTAAAGAATTATGAGAGCTTCTGGACATATGAAGATAAAGAGTAAACATTGTGGCACAATAAATAGTATCTACTCTAATCACCACCATACAAATGAAACACGTTACTGTCATATAACATTACAACCAAATTTATACTCGCCCTATTAAGATAAAAGGAAACAGCTCTGGAATTTTATAAACTACTTTAAGACTTTGATTTTCTAACTGTTGATAAAATGTTATATTGTGTTCAAATTATAAGGGTTTCAATAGTGCAGTTATGTTTTACTTTGCAATCTCCAGTAAACGTTATGGCAGAGAAGTCGAATGAACCTCTTGAAAAAAAAATCATATCTAGATATCTCTATGATCTATATGAAAGAGGTCGACTCATAATGTAAATGTATTTTCTACATAATGTGTTTCTAAGAGGGTAATTAAATAAACATTAAATCTTTAGTAGAGAAAATTGCTCAAAGTGAAGTAATTTTCTGAAGCAAATGGTCTTGTTCAAATTAGATAATACCTTCATCTTTATGGGTTTGGCAATGTGACCATTTCGTCCTCTACATCAAACGCCAAGAAACCAAAAATTATTGTTTAACTGCTCTCCAATGTTTATGATCCTTTTGCGTGTCTAGTTGTTTGATATTATTTTTTACTTCGGAATTATGGAATATCATTTGGATAATTATTTCATAACTTCTCAGACAAATTAGAGAAAACACGAAACAGCTGCAGCATATTTCCTCCTTTGACATATAACTAAGCTATGGGCTTATTAATATATGTTTGGGCCTAAAAATAATTAATTTGTAATATAATGTATATTTTCGCTTAATTGATTTCTTAAAGAGAATGTCTTAGCAAAGAATTTAAATTACCCGATTCAGCTTTATGATTGAAACATTATTTTCTGTCCAGAAGACTAATTATGCTTGTTACATCTGGTAAAAGATCACTAAATTTATATAAATTGCAGTGAAAACTGGAGAAAGTCGCCATTTTCTAATAAAGCTTCACAAAAACCCACTTTTTCCCCTCAGGGTCTTTAAGAGCAGTGTTAAAAAAGACTTTAAGACTTTCAACAAAATTATTTTAGTAAAACTTGAATATAGGATATCATTTGTATCAAAAGCGTCATAATTGAAATTGAGTGGAATTTGATCTTTATTTGTAAAAGATGCAATGGTCTTTTTCAGTCTTTAGATCATTTATGATGTGTTGTAACTCTTTTATTTGGGTACCATGTCACTGACTAAGTTAAGAATATCCAGATTTTCAAAATTTTATATTCAAAATCACGTTTTATGTTGGGAGAAAGAAGCAACTACTATTTCAGGTAACTGTATCTGGGTTTCATAAATAATTAGAAGATACCAACGAGGCATACCAAAATATTTAAGTCAGTAGACAAACAAGGCAATGACTAAAACCAACTGTACACATAACACTATAATGGTAACTAATTCTTAACAACATAAACATTATCAAACGAGGGAGATTACAGGTGCTCCGGCTCCGCTAGTGACACCCGTCGTGTTTCTTTCGTATAGATAAAGCAGAAGATCATACAATACATTGTCTTTAAAAATTAATTACATCAATCGAGGTATAGATTTGATATCATATCAAATATATTTCATGACAACTGTTCAAAATCTTCTACCTCCTCATTTTGAAAACATCGAACCACCTTTCAGGACATATATTTATTAAAAAAATCTAACATAAATGTAGAGTAGCATCGGATGTTAACAGAAACTGTACTACATCTAATTAAGATATGATCCCTGTGACGACGGCCGAGAGGTAATAAACGTAATACATTTATTTAAAGTACTAAAATATCGTCTACCTTCGAAAATTGATTGGCCAGAGTATCTTAAGTCATACACGATGTTCTTTCTTCCTATTGCAAAATAATGGTGTAAACGACAATAGGCCGATATAAACAATCTCCTAATGCTGTTCTCTAGCAATGCAAAACTAGTGTAGATATTCGTATATACCACCTTGAAAATGAATTAGATTTAAACAGAAAACCAATTTCAATTACTCAAATTCAGAGTAAACTGTTGAAACTTGGTCCCGGTATTTGAATCAGCCGACAAAGCAGCCAACAATGTGGTTGTGGTGTGACACTAATACTACAATTTAAATTTTGCTACTTTTTAAGCCTTGAACTTGACTGAAAGTCAATTAGTATAGACAGTCAAATTACTGACATTGCGTTTTATCTCAGCGTCGTTGATTGTGCTACAACTTCTGTCCTTTTTCCCGTACACTTATCAGCATAAAAAAACTTAAATATATAAATTGGGCGATAAATCGTGCGAATTCGTGTGAATATAATGGTATCAACTTTTTTGGAGTGTGAAAGTAAAGTACGCACTTTTAAAACTGTTGATACTGACGATTTTTTAACTCTTCACACTACATTTCCCCATAATTTCATAAACAGAAAACAGTAGGTACGTTAGCCCAAATTTTAGATTTTATGACACAATAATAAGTTGTTGTAAAAATGCTGTTTAATAACCGTCTTTTAATAATTTAACACTTATTCCATTGTACTTGTCGTCATTTCGACAAACCAACATGATATATTTTACTATTTCAACA